>JAUELA010151338.1:0-14007 GCA_031471845.1 Boltenia villosa | reverse complement strand
GTGTAAATGAAGGCAATCTATGCCTCGAAGAATGAAATCCTTTAGGAAACTATCATATATATTTCTGTATTGTCCACTAATATATATTTCTGTATTGTACCTAAGTTTTTGTTCCTTGAAATAAACGTTCTTCTGCACAGATTAACGAGAATCATCCACTATCGACGTTACCACAAGATTTCTGTTTTAGTTTGTTAGTAAACTAAATCTTTTCTTGTATAGCAGAAGAATTAACTTACATTTTCTTATCGTTTGCAAAAATTTCACAATGGCACAGAATTATGTTGATCAGCAAATTCGGGAAAATAAAATAGTGGTATTTTCGAAGACTTTTTGCCCATACTCCAAAAAGGCTAAAGCTGCCCTTGAAGGTAAGAAAAATTTCTTATAGCTATGTGTCTCTACTCAAGCAGTTGCCGTTGTAGTTGTAGTACTTGATATAACAGAGAAGTACCCAATGCATTAGATCAATCGTGTTGAGAGTGTCACATTCGGGCACTTGCCAAGTTATGTGGTCCCGAAATATCCCTGCGGCCCCGAGTGATTAACGCTTTCAACACAAAATCACGGCTGAGTAGTCACGATTATCGCTTCCGAAGTTGCGCGCCCCGAGTGATTATTGCCTTCAAAAAATATATATAATATTACCTAACCCTACCCTCTTCCCTAACCAATACTTAATTTATTTAAATAATTTTTTTTTTTTTCAATTTTTATTTAGGCGTAATATACTATTGAGAAATATGGAGCAATACAATTTCGAAAGCAGCAATTTTCGTTACCAAATGGCTGCCGCCATATAAATTCATCTAAATATGAAACGTCGATTATTTTCATATCGTATGATTTGAGAAAAGTGATACTAATCGACTTCATCGCATTGCAATTCCAACTCGCCGTCTCAGGCATATTAAATACTTATGCCGTCACAATATGCTTTTGATATACGAAGAAAATGTAGGGGTCACTTAAATTGACAAGTGCCTGAATTTGATCAATGGCAATCGTGTTGAGAGCTCACATTTTATTATTGAAAAATTATGAAATAGTTAATTCACATATATACAGAGGTCGGAGCAGAGTTCAATGTCATTGAATTGGATAAACGAGATGACGGAGAAGCAATTCAAGATGTAATGGGGGAAATGACTGGAGCAAGATCGGTGCCAAGAGTTTTTATCAAAGGGAAGTTCATTGGAGGAGCAACGGAAACCTTAAAACTCAGGAACTCGGGAGAGCTGAAGACACTTGTAGAAAAATAATATTATTTTACTGTAGATCACATTTATAACTCGCAATTATTACTTTTTAATAGTAGCCTACAATATTTGCAACTTGAATATTGATTTTGTGAATAAAGGTAAAAAAAGTTAAAATCTAACCAAACTATTACGATTATTTTAACGAGACGTTGGTATTCATTCAAAATAACATATACTATAACAGGGTGATACAACTACGGGCCCGTCGAGTGATTTTCTTGGGTCGTTAGCGCTCATAATGATTTATTGATCTATTATATTTTTTCTATAAAAAAATGAGCGACTGATTTACATTTTTTCAAATAATACTGTAGCATAAGAACAAGAGCCAATGCGACTGATTTAAACATCTTAAAGCTAAAAACGTTTTGAAATCTAAAACCAGAAATCAAATGGGAAATAAAACACTAGACTAGGCGCTAGTCTTCGACCTGCCACTACCAACATGGAAAAGCAGGGATTGAGACTCTGGTCAAAAGTCTCGACCCCAGACATCCCACCAGCAAACAAGAATATTGACAGCATTATGTATGAATAAATTCAAACCCCCTGAAACTAATGTATTGGTTGAAAAAGTGATGCCAATCATGAAAAAATATATAAAAGTAAAATACAAATGTAGTTTTTATTTTTGGAGTTGTATGCTCAGTGGTGTGCCTGCAATGTCAAAGAAGTTGGGCCACTCTGTACTATAATATACCGAACATAAATAATACGTGGTGGCTAAGTATGTACATTGTACAGCACCCCGAACTTGGTTGCAACGATGGGACAAGGAGAATATCTCCAAACCTCCGAATATAATTCCAATGTTGCCTGGCCATAGGTTGCGCTTGGGCACAAGAATGGTGACGTCATGAATGTAGGATCTCTGACGTCAATAAAATAAAGAAGTCAATAAAAGGAACTTCCGATCGAAAAAAATGAATCTTATTGGTTCCAATTTTTCTGTGATGCCATGAAACTATTTTCGTCTGTAAGGTGAAAATTTTGTAGTTCTATAAGGCCCGAGAAAAGGATAGAGACTGTCGAAAAGAGACTGTCTAAATAGCGACCACATAAAAGAAATATGTTAAAAAACGCGACTGTCATTCAGTCGATTGACATCTGCTATTCTTCACTCTTTTACTATCAAAATAACATATAATATATACGGGCCTACGCAACATACACACCTCAATCTTGGAACAATAATCAAGCATTTACAGCGCCTCATGTCAATATATATATTGTGGCGCTAAAGAATGGGGTCTATTAGAGAGAAAATCTAAATTTCTTTGAAAGTCTTCTCCTAGTAAACGACTCAACGCACTGCGATGAGTTCAATTTGGTCTGAATTAGTCGTTAGAGGGCAGGAGAAGAACATTTCTCCTTACCTGGCCACCTGATACTTCTGCTCGTTAGCATGTCGTGCAAACATCAAATATCTTGCTAAGATGAGTATAGTAAATATCCAAGAGTTACAAATCGATAATTCAAATAATCTCAGATCTTCTTTGCAATTGAAGTTTATCAGAATCGACGAAAATTTTTCGCGCTTTTTCATCGCTCTTTTACTTTTTTCACAGTACTAGCATGTAGAGGACTTGAAAGTCAAACCATACAGATCATTACTATATTTCTATTATGACGCATTCATTCTATTATATCAACTAATCGCTTGAACGTATCACACAAACCAGTTTTCTAGATCCGCCACGGCCAACAAGGATATCCGCCACGGCCTACCGTAGGATTGACGAAGAATTGTTTGCAAAGAAGCACGGCGGTAGTTCTACTTTGCAAATCTGCATTTGCGTAGTTTTACTTTGTAAAAAAGCAATTCTCCGCCAATTTTACCTTAGATCTACCGTAGTGTGAAAGGGGGCATAACTGTTATTACCGAGATTCCTCAAACAATGAGAAATTTGTGCTGATCATGTATTTCCATTTCCCGGTCAAAAAACACAATTTGAATTAATACTATAATTCTGGTATTTGATGTTCCTGCATATTGCGTCTCGAATACATGAATGTAAAACCTTGAATATTTCTCTCCTCGTCTCAAGATGATCATTGAAATCCATTGCAACAAATTTTGAGCATCTGATATTTTTCTATGTCTCTTCAGTTAGGTTTTGGCAGTATCATTTGTTGGCGATAAATATTTTTGCAGTTAATTTTTAATATTTTAGCTGATTCATATGAAACAATTTGAATTTCTGATAACGATTACGGGTTTAATTGTGTATGAGAAATTGCGTCTTTAACACGAGAAGTCAAAATCCTATATAATTCTACGAGCCCACTGGGATCGACATTTAGCTGAAGATCCATGGAAATTGATCTCTAAATCTGCCGACAATCATTTTTAACAAGTCATATGCATCTGTAATGGACAGGCCTACGACAGACGATGAATAAATAATTGATGTTGTGAAATTTTCACATATTGTAATTATAAGAAAGAGTTTGGAACGACCCGCTGTTCCTGGTATATTGGACTTCAGCAGCTTATAACCCTGCTTCGGACGAATGTATTAGATTGTTGGGGCATAGCACCATGTTATTATCCACGGTCGAGTAGCCTACATACCTTTGGTTTAATGCTATTTGTGCTATATCAGCATGGCAGGTAAAATATATTTTAAAACAATGAGAAAACTTAGTTTTTCACATTGAGTAAGCTAAGTTATTGTCTTCGTGAGTAGGCACACACAAGCACACCTTGAAAAAATTGTCATTGTGCACGCGCCACACACAAAGCACACACATATATACTTTGCCAAGATGATGGAAATTGTTTGGATATCCACGATATTTAAGGAAAGGTGAGCAGTGAAAAACTGAGCAGTCAGAAAAATGTGTAATAACAAACAGACATTCGTGAGGTTAGGGTTTGGAATTGTGTGTATCTAAGTTTTTGTTCCTTGAAATAAACGTTCTTCTGCACAGATTAACGAGAATCATCCACTATCGACGTTACCATAAGATTTCTGTTTTTGTGTTTTTGTTTGTTAGTAAACTCAAATCTTTTCTTGTATAGCAGAAGAATTAACTTACATTTTCTTATCGTTTGCAAAAATTTCACAATGGCACAGAATTATGTTGATCAGCAAATTCGGGATAATAAAATAGTGGTATTTTCGAAGACATTTTGTCCATACTCCAAAAAGGCTAAAGCTGCCCTAGAAGGTAAGATACTTTTCTTATAGCGATGGATCTCTACTCGAGCATTTTCCGTTGTAGTTTGTGTAAAGTACTTGATATAACAGAGAAGTACCCAATGCATACTAAGCGACTGCATCGCATTGCAACTTCCACTCGCTGTTTCAGGCATATTAAATACTTATGCCGTCACAATATGCTTTTGATATACAAAGAAAATATCGGGACCACTAAAATTGACAAGGTTTCGACGGGACCACTTTAATTGACAAGTGCCCACCCAATCTTGTTGGGAGTGTCACATTTGGTTATTTAAAAATATGAAATAGTCATTTCATATCTATACAGAGGTCGGAGCAGAGTTCAATGTCATTGAGTTGGATAAACGAGATGACGGAGAAGCAATTCAAGATGTAATGGGTGAAATGACTGGAGCAAGATCGGTGCCGAGAGTTTTTATCAAAGGGAAATTCATTGGAGGAGCAACAGAAACCTTAAAACTCAGGGACTCGGGGGAGCTGAAGACACTTGTAGAAAAATAATATTATTTTACTGTAGATCACATTTATAACTCGTAATTATTACTTTTTAATAGTACAATATTTGCAACTTGAATATTGATTTTCTGAAAGATTATAAAACAGTTAAAATCTAACTAAACTAATATGCTAAGTTGTAACGAGACGTTTGTATTCATTCAAAATACTGTATACAGGTTGACTATCATTCATCCGGCAATCGATATTCAGGACCCATCAGTTTTCCGGCTAAATTTTAATGCAACGCAGTATACAAGTCGTGCGAAGTGTATATATCGCATATATACGTCAAGAGCAAGGAACGGTAAACTTTTTTCGCGCATATATACGTCAAGAGCAGGGAAACGGTTAAGCAAAAAGGGTTGAGAACCACTGATATAAAGCATATAAAAAGTCAGGGGAAAAACATAAATAATCCGGAGATTTCGAAAAAATGGCAGTCCTAAGGTCCCATTGTTCCCTGATTAGTTTAACCTGTTTAACCTGTACTATGATATACCGAACATCATTTATACGTGGTGGTTAAGTACACAAGAAGAATATCTACAAACATCTATGATTCCAATGTTGACTGGTCAAAGGTTGCGCTTGTCCATATCTGGGGCACAAGAATGGTGACGTCATTGAAGTAAGATCTCTGGCGTCATTGGAAAAAAATATATCAATAAAAGGAACTTTCGGTCGGAATAAATGAATCTTATTGGTTCGAATTATTCTGTTGTGCCATGAAAATATTTTTGTGTGTAAGGTGAAAATTTTGTAGTTCCATAGGGCTCTAGTATCTGATAGCGACTGTCTAGCGATAGCGACCACATAATAGCAAATGTTAAAAAACGCGACTGTGATTCAGTCAATTACATCTGCTATTCTTCGCTTTTTTACTCTCGAAATAACATCTAATATCTCCGGGCCTACGCAACCTACAAACTTGGGAGAATAATAAAGCATTTGCAGCGCATCACGCTAATATAAATATCGTGGCGCTAAATAATAGGGACTATAGAAGAAAAAATCTATTGAACGACTCAACGCACAGCGATGAGTTTAAATTGGTCTGAATTAGTCGTCAGAGGGCAGGATAAGTCGATAGAAAACAGTAGAAGAACATTTCTCCCTACCCGGCCACCTGACACTTCTGCCCGTTATCGTGCAGACATTAAATATCTTGCTAACTCAAGCAAATAGTGAATATTTAAGAGTTACAAGTCGATAATCAGAATCATCTCTGAAATCAAATCATATCAAATCATATCTTGTTTGTAATTGAAGTTTATCCGAATTGACGAACATTTTTCGCGCACTTCCGCCGCGCTTTTACTCTTCTCACAGTAGGTAGAGGACTTGAAAGTCAATCCATACAGATCATTACTATATTTCTATTATGACGCATTCATTCTATTATGTCAAATAATCGCTTGAACGTATCACTCAAACCAGTTTTCTAGACCCGCCACGGCCTACAAGGATATTAGCATAACAGGGTTTTTGAAAACGTTTCTGTTGCAATATAGCCACAAGATGGTGTTACGAGACTTGTCTCACTCCATGTTACCATGCACACATGCACAAAGCATCTGAGCAAATTTTTTCAACGGAGAGGTTGAATCCAAATCTTGAAAATCGACCGTTATGAAATCTATCCGAGGTAGAAATGTTGCTGCATTGCCCCTGGGTGCCCAATCTTTACTCCCTCTGTTTACATTTTGCACGTCACTTCATAATTATTCAATATTCGACCTATGGTATGGTATAAGTTTGTATTATTTAAAAATATACGGGACATTTAAAATTGCCCTTGTTTGTAAGTGTAAGGGATGAAGATTTTTAAATCCCTTAAACTTTGAATTAAATCTGAATTGGATCAGATTAATTGGCAAGGTGGTTAATGATTTCAGTGATAAGAAATGCATTCGTTCGTTAAGATGTATGTTTGTTAATGTTTTTGTAATACTACGTTGATATGCCCAAATAAACTAGTGAAAAATATACAGTGTGGTGGCTAGAGGTAGGAATAAGCTCTTAGGACAACCACCCCTCTTACAATGCCCCCTGACAAAATCACATCCCGAAACCTAGCCCTAACCCCGATCATGACAGTTGTCGAGGGGCCATTGCTCGGGGTGCAGTGTTTGGTTATTAAGAACTACCGGGGGGGGGGGGGGGGGGGATTTTATTTTAATCCAAAAAAGGACCATTTGAGAATATATGTGGGGACATAACCGATACAGTTTTGAACAAAGAGTTTGTTCTTGGTGGCCAAGTAAACATGTTTTCGCAATCTCATCTAAAATTGCACCTGGTAAGATTTCTTTTGCAAAGTAAATAAACTCTCGCCGTAGTAAAATATATACAGTGTGGTGTAGCCCTAACCCCGACTATGACAGTTGTCGAGGGGCAGTTGTCCGAGGTATAGTATATGGTTATTAAGAACTACCGCGGTGAATATTATTTTAATAACTAAAAAAGCCCATTAGAGAATATATGGGGACACTACCGATACAGTTTTGAACGAAGAGTTTGTTCACGATGGTGGCCATATAGTAGTCAACATGTTTTCGCAATCTAAAACTGCACCCCATAAGATTTCTTCAGAAAATCTGGGCTTCGAAACCTGGGAAGCTCCCCAAGAAATAATGAGAATAACAAATACGCTATCAGCTATCAGCCCAACCTTTGGAACCATTTGTGTTGATTTACACTTGTTTGCTTTGTAAATGCTGATCGAATGCTTGGCATTTGGTCTCATGGGAATAGCTGAAGTCATGATGATTTTGAAACGCCTTAACATACGACAATACAGATATATCTATAGATATAATATGATCAATTCTGATGCTATCCCCCCGACGCTCTCATTCTGTATGCAGTTGTGACTTTTATATATAATTAATATTTATTGATAATTCATGGAAAATGAGATGATTGTCTTGTAAAATTTGTTCATATTCACACCCCAAATGTTCTCTTAGTTCGTATAGAATTATAGCGCAAATGTCGCTAAGAAACGTCAACCCTATTATATTCCACTTGGATGCATTTATAACTCTTATATACAAGTATTCACCAAAATGCAATATCATTGGTTATCTCTCTACAGTCTATATGAACCGCAGAAACCGTTAAACGACCCTTTACAGTGCTTGAGTTCCATAAGAAAACATCTAAAAGAGAAGTTTTAAATTTTGTTAAGATTTTCACGTATCCATCCCTGGGGGTTCCCCAAAAGACTTTTTAGGGCACCGGAAAGAAAGAAACCCTTTTACTTTTGTTCGTTTCACATTATTTTGAAAGCTATGGCGTAAGGTCATTAGGAATAATTGTTTTGTGGCGTTAGTGGCAATAGACAAGCTGGCATAGTAACGGTATACGTTCAATTAGATTAGCATGTACGCACATCTTCAATCCTGTCACAATGTATGTTGTATATACCCTAAATGTCCACTTAGTTTGTTTAGAATTATAGTGTAAATCTCGGCAATGCACATCAACCATATTATATTCCACTTGAATGCATTCATAACGCATATATACAAGCATTCAACAAAAATACAATATCGTTAGTTATCTCTCTATATCAGAGGTTCCCAACCTTTCTTATGCTCCGCACCCCTAAAAAAATTAATATGCCCTCGCACCCCTAAAAAAGTAACAATTTTTTTAAGATAAAGAAGATGGATTTTTGAAATAATTTTTTTAAATTTATCACGGAAAAACGATAGCTTAACTCTCTCTCGCACCCCCAGAAATGCTTTCTCGCACCCCAGGGGGTGCGGGCACCCCTGGTTGGGAACCCCTGCTCTATATGTCCGCAAAAACCGTTAAACGAACCATTACGATATTTACGTCTGAAAACTAAACATCTCAGAGGGAAGTTCTAACATTGTTACGATTTTTACGTCTCGATACCTGGGAGTTTCCCAAAAGACTTTTTAGGGCACCGGAAAGAAAGAAACCCTTTTACTCTTGTTTGTTTCACATTTTGATTAGGCTTTGAGTCGAGGTAATTATAGCAATAATTGTTTTGTGGCATCTGTGGCAATTGACAAGCTGGCATGGCAACGATATACGACTGACTAGATTAACCTGTACGCACATCTTCAATCCTGTCACGATGGATCTTAGTAGCGTCATGGGCATTGCCGGATTAACCATTAGCCAGACAAGGCACATGCCTTTGGACCAGCCAAAAATCCAGGTCACAAAAATCAATAGACAAATAGTTATATAGCTATATGAGGGGTGAGCCAAAAATATCTGTTTTAGGCTAATCATCAAAATGTGCCTTGGGGCCAGCAGAGCCTCGATCCGACACTGGTCATGAGCGATCTTACATGGTTACAGAGTGTGTGGGTTGAGTGAAATATTGCACGCTACTTATTTACTACCGAAAACAAAACATCTCAGAGGGAAGTTATAACATTTTGTTACGATTTTTACGTCTCGATACCTGGGAGTTTTCCCCAAAGACTTTTTAGGGCCCAGAAAAGAAATAAATATTTTACTTTTGTTCGTTTCACATTGTTTTGGAATGTATGGGATAAGGTCATTAACAATAATTGTTTTTTGGCGTTAGTGGTATTAATTTACAAGCTGACATGGTAACGATATACGACTGATTAGCATGTACGCACACCTTTCACCCTGTCGCGGTGGATGCTGGTAGTGTCAGGGACGATCTTACATGGTTACAGTGTGTGTGGAACTTTACATGCTATTTAGTCTATGAATTACTTTAAAAGCAAGTTGCATGAATTACATAGTTTTATGTTGAAGATGATATTTGAACGAGGTGCTAAAATTGTCCTCTATGTTGAATGAAATGGTCTTTTTCTACAAAAAATCACAAAAAAAGACTAATCTCAAGATTTTATCTTTGTCTCGGGTTCAACTCGGGCGTCCGTGAGATTTTAATCCACTCTACATTATGGTTGTTGGTCACACTTTGTTCTGTTTATAAACTCGAGGGAAATTTATCAAGAAAATGGCATCGACGAATCATTGTCTTCCAATTCGATCAATGTAATGCGAGCTATTTCTGTTGCCTTTCACGGACTGTCCAACTCATGATCTAGGTTATTTTTCATTGTGAAAATTTGAATGTGTGTTCAGGGTTTTCCAGATAAAATTTACGTTTTTCCTGCGCTAATTCAGACTACAGTTTCAGACTAAATCAGTTTCATTTCTGTGCGCTCCCCAAAGTATTTCTTCAGTAAAATTAGGTGAAATCCGAAACTAAATTATCTTTTCTGGATACCTCATAGTTATTAGGAAAATCTATGAAATTTTGGAGAATTGTTTCGGGAAAATGATAGGTGTTTTAGAAAAAAAGGTGGCCTGGTAGGTTCTGCACGCCAAATATTTGGGAAGCTTGTTTATTACGTCATAAGCAAATACTCTCAGGAATTCTGTGTGGGCGTTTGAGATTAGGAAACCGAAATCAATCGCTTTGATGAAAACAAAACAATACAATTATTATAGTAATACCATTATGATGTCTTCCATGTTGTATCTTTTGTGTTTATTCAAATTTTGTAGAGTCAAGGCGCGAAACATTCCTTAATTAAGAGCAGAAGATAAGCCATGAAATGTGACACTAGAATGTACATATCGGATTAAATGAAATCACGCACTTGAAGAACGTATCGTATGATACGCTGGCATTAAAACCTCCTAAATATTGAATCAGAAGCATTCTAGGCTATCCATGTACGACTTAAATAGGTCAACCTTGGCTTATTTTCGAAACAATCAAGAGAATTTGCATTTCTATGTTATTTTACCTTTTGGAATTTGAATTCCCTATTTGGTATTGAATTTCTTCCACCTTTGCAATTTAATTTTAGGCCAAAGGACAAAGATTATGTCGGTCACACTCTGTGGATATATATCGCGTTATCTACAATATGAATTTATATTTGTAAACGCTGTGCAGGAAGTATATGATGTAATAGGTGTAATAATAAAGTTAAATTTTAACCATTCATTCATTTTAGGACAATTACCGGTAGTGCAAAAAAATGGAGAACCACTTAATTCATATCTTCCCTTAGAACCTTTTAGGTTATAATAATTTTTGTGTGCTTTGAATACGCCACGCATCACTTCCTTTCTTTGTCTCGTTTGAACGACGCAACAAAAGCTTCGAATAAGTTTCGTCGGTGATTTACCCGGGTTGATGGTTTCGTGAATTGTATACTCAGTTTTGCTGGGGTGTTATCGTGGTACTTTGAGGGCCATTTGTTTTCGTCATTAGAACTGAATATAGATTGTAAATACCAAAGAAATACTGAAATACACCACAGTGCATACGGTTAATGACCGGAAATTATTTTCGTGACGTAACGTTACTTCTTTGTTCCAATACATGTTTATGAAAGCATTACACCAACAAAGCTAATATCTTATCCAAGTGAAACTACTATTTCAAATTGGGTATGTAATATGCCTCACAATATTCCATAAGTCTGCAGAGCGATACTGCTGTGCACAATAGAGGAATTTCGAAGGGCCTGTCATTTTGACAGGCTTGGCCAGTCAAAGCCTGTCAAAACAGTTGTTTGGCCTCTCAAATTATTTGCCTCAAAATTACTTGCGTTTATAATGCCGCTTGTTCCAAAAGGTAAATTGAGGACGTTCATCGTTCAAAAAACGAACTTTTACGTTCATAGTATGAAAAACGAACTTTTACAATTGAGTTAATTTGTGTCCTGTTTAATTTTGAATTGAAAACACAAATATTCCTGCCAGCTTATAGCCGTTTTTTTTTTGACTGGCGTCAAATTTTGACGACCGTCAAAGCCTTCAAATTGCCAGGCATTTGACTGATGACTGGCTGTTATTTTGTGCCTTGTAATGTATGTAGCGGGTCTCCAGACAAGAATTGAGATTGCTGTACAATCATGAAATATTACTCAATACAGCAAGTGAAGTACTTGGTACAAAGACCGTAATATTTTTACTATTGTACATGTAATTCAAAAAATATGTATTTATATATTTATTAAAATGCCACACCTAATATACGCCCACACAAGGTTACATTGTTTATTAAATATAAAACCAGCATCTTATTATTAGCTTGATTGTCAAGCCAGTTTCTATGACAGTTTGACCGGGAACATTCTGTAATATTCCATTACGCGCGCAACCCGGTAGTTCCCCGAAAAAAATAAATTCGAGCGAGTACCTCGGGCTGCGAACCACGAACACAGTTGTTGACTCAACCGTACGTTCTTTGTTCGTGATGCATCTCGCCAAATCATCATATTTCGTCCCTGTTGTGCAAATATGTGACTATTGGTTCAAGAATAAGTAAATAAGATTGAGATAAAACTTTTCTCAAACCCTAAACAATTTATAAGACAAATATGTGAACAATATGACACCCACGCGTTTTAAAACCTTTATATTGATGTGAAAATCAATTAACATAGATCTAGCATCTGTCGCAAAGACACATCTTGTATCATTTTACAGACAAAGGCCAATTTGTCTATCTATATGTTAGAATAAATGTGATAAATAAACGCTAACCTTAGCTCTAAGCCTAATAACTTGAATTATATGCCAGTTTACATAAATTCACATTCAGTAAGGGCGGTAAATTGATATTTATTACATTTACCATAGTTAGTAATTTTCTTTTACCACGACGGATGACACTATTGATATAATTAACTTACCTTCAACTATTGATCTATCTTTGAATGCTTTAAAAATTTATCAATGCACGTGTACTTTGTGACATTATAGTAACTAGTGTAAAGTGTAAAATCATCCTCGCCATTGAACTCTATACACAAACTTCCTAAATATGTACAAATCACCACAATTAAACTATTTATAGTTGTAATATATGTCACGTGTTCAGTAGCCCACCTCAAGAAGTCATACTATATATTCCCTTCAGGTTGTATGAAGAACTCCCCGAATGACCCTACTTTTAAATAATGTAAATTCCTTTTTTATGTTTGCATGTACATAAAACTCAACGGACAATATCAAGTTCTGCCATTGTCATATGTGCGTAAATTAAATTTCTCACGGCAACCTATAGAAGTCTCTTCAAAAGTCAAAATCATGTTATGGGCATTGTGGGCATTTTTATTGAAGTTGGTGATTATGATGGTTTAGAAGTGCATTGTGATGTTAAAACATATTGATGACAATAAAAGCAATTAAATGGAAACAGTGTAAAAAGAAAATCAATTTATAAAATTGCCTAGGTAGTTTATAATATAACTGAATTTGAATACAATTTGCTAGAGTATTTAAGACAAATAAAAGAATGCAATGTTTAATTTAAATCATGTCTTATATATCTTCATAACATTATTATTTATGTCACTTTTACAAATCGGACATTTTCTGATTGATTTGGAGCATTCAAAGCAACATGACATGTGCCCACATGAAGTGAACACACAATCCCTTTCCCGTTCTTTGCAAATTTTGCATCTGAGTTCATCAAAAGCATTTTGCAATATGTTCTTTGAACAATCTGCAACTACGATTGGTTGAGCAGGCCGGTTAAGATGCTGGTGACCGTAAGTAGTAGCCAAGGTGTTTGCAATTGGTTGTCTTGGTGACAATATTCGTTCTGTATATATGTCATCCTCATCTTGATCGGAATTTTTAGCTTCTTCTTCATATGCTTGGACTGCATCGAGAAAATCACACAAATTATTGAACATCGAACCGGTACGTTTTTTCCTTTCCACCACAGCATGTATGATCACCTTATCAAAACCGAATGCTTCTATTTGCTGAAGTAGTTCGCTGTCGATCTCAGAGGGAGAAGATTTTGAAGTGTATGTGTCATCTGTATCCATACTTTCTGGTGGAGGGATGTCCATACCTCCAGAAGATTGTGTTTGAGTTCCATTGCATGGAGGACTAGTTACAGTATACTGAGATGTATGACTTTCTGGGGGACCGAGTCTTTCTATATAGTCCATCGGAGTGCGATGAATAGGGGCTCCGGGACGTCGTAGATCTGGAAATTGTGCATTGATGCTTTCAACATATTCGAGGCCTTTATGACGTAGAACATATTCACA
>JAUELA010151227.1:0-23611 GCA_031471845.1 Boltenia villosa | reverse complement strand
TCTAGCGCCACGGAATTCGAATCACGGGAACAGACGATGATGTTTGAATATCGTTGAAAATTTGGGGTGTGTAGGTCCCGTCGGTCCGGAGATATAAGATGTTATGTGAATCGAAAAAAAAGAAGAAAAAAAGGGAAATTACCGATTACAATACACTGTCAAGCTATTCTAGCTTGTCAGTCTAATGATGTGATGCGGAAAATGTATTTTTCATGTATTGTTTTAACGGAATAAGAGAAATGTTAGGAGCAAGGAATAACCTATTCAAGATTTATCTGAGCTGCATACTAGCTAGCTTGCGCAGTTGCGTTTTTCTCAGCTGCCATTACTCAGCCAGTGAGGTAGATTTTGGAGATAAAAATTATTTCGAATTTTCTATTTTCTTCTGTGTGAATTTCCCGCTGATTTATCGCAGCAGAGAGGAAATATCATGCAACTGAGGTTGTAAGCTAATATCCATCTAATAAACAACAGCTTGAAGCTTACTCACTGAAAATAGTGAGAGAACCCCGAGATGAGATATGTGCGCCGCGAGAGAGCAAGATTATATTTCAAAATGTGAAAAATACAACGGAAATTGGTAACAAGTTCATATATAATAGTAAAAGTGGCAAACAACTTTATTAAGAATTATTGGGGGTATGTGTCAATTAATTCATTTCGGGACAACAGTGCCAATAGATTTAGAATCTTATATTTCATAAGATTGAGATTTAAATTATCATCAATCTATCCTCGTTGTTACAGATGCTTGATTATTCTTTTACAATGACTTTTCATGATTACGTTCGCACCTAGATTCGCGTTCTTCGTGTCCATTGGTTAAATGTGGAAGATACGCAATTGCCTCGTAGAAGGTGGTGTACCAAACGCGGGAATTAGTGAACGTTTAGCATTTTGTGCTGGTATTCCATTATGCTAATGAAGCCTTTATCAAACCGAATTTCATTGCTGCAGCAATTTATGTACAAAGTGGGAACCTTTGCAATAATAGTTGACACAAAGGAGCACGGAAGGCTAGACCAGTCGGAGACAGAATTTTTGTTTTCACTTTTCTACTGCATGTTAAACAAATATCACTGTTCAACAATTTTGCTGCGTTTGCACTGTTTTGAAATTGAATATCGTGAAAGAAATCTTATTCAAAGTCACGATGTTGATGACGAAATTCCTGTTCCCATATTTCATCACATGATTAATTGATCACAGGTGAAAAAATATCATGCAACCACTATAGGGTAGAGAAGGTATATGAATCAGCTTGTCAAATATCAGTAACGCGAATTAGTTTCACTGACACGCCCTAATCGAGGAACAGTCATTCGAATGAAGTTGAAAGATCTTCTGCAACTCGCAGTTCTTGTTTTTTTTTTGTGAGAATAGTTGAACCGATGTGATGCAACCTGGACAGTATAAAACGTCCAAAGAAAAATCGATATTTTTAACAGTATCCATAGTCATAGTGAAACACCATCCTGATTTGTTTACTTTCTCTCATCCAAATTAAGATTTCATAATTATTTTCAAGATTCTCATACAGTTTCATTAAATTATAGGCTGATTGCTGTAACTACAATATACTTATACAGCTATAACATATCATGCCGTGAGACGTGAAGGCAAATGCATCATTTTACTTTGACCGATCGATCGCTACTGAGAGAAAATACCATGCAACTGTGCAAGGTTTGCAAGCTAGTATGCAGCTAATAAATCATCCACTATCAGCACGAATGAAGAGGTTACTCCTTGCTTTAACATTCTCCATAGTTGAACACATTCACTTCAGTAAGATGTATTTTTGTTTTCAAGCAAATCCAATAACTTTTAATCATTTGTTCTGTTTCATACTTCCATGTTACATGATATAAATATATTGAGGATTGAGGGGGGACCGGATATTTCCTAGAAAAGGGATGGCGAAACACAGACCCGCGGGTCACGAAGTGACCCACCGCATACATTTCAGTGACCCACTTCGCTTTTTGGTATTTATACAAAAAAAAAATAATGTTCAGTTTTGCTACTGTAAGAAGAGCTTTTCGGGCAACCATACACCTCTTTATAATTTAAGTATCTCAAAAATCATTGTTCAATAATGAACGAAGATTTTAATTAGTACTTGGCAACTTAGTTGGCAAATCAGTCTTCCCGATTTACCCTTTACTTATACCAGGGTTGCCAGCAAATTCTTGAAATTTGGCATTTTTTCGATTCATTTGGCCGCATAAAATCGGTCTGGCTTTGTTGGCCTTTTTCTGAAAATTTTCTCAAAAACTTTATATATATTTTTTTTCAACTGAAATAGACCTATCACACAACTCAAGTAAATTAGTGACCCACTGTATTTTTTTTCCAAATTAAGGTATCAAAAGTGACCCAGTCAATTGAAAAGGTTCGCCATCCCTGTCCTAGAACGTTTCATTGTCGGACGTATCTGCTTTTAATTTTGTTAAAATAAATATCTTATTCATGTCAACGTTGTGAATTATGGGGAATTTCGAATCAAGGAATAAGTTCTTCAAGCTCAATTCTGCAGCGTTTGCACAGTTTTGGATATGAATATCGTGAAAGAAATCTTATTCAAAGTCACGATGTTGATGACGAAATTTATGTTTCCATATTTCATCGCATGATTAATTGATCACAGGTGAAAAATATAATGCAACCATCATAGGGTAGAGAAGGTATATGAAACAGCTTATTATATGTCAATAACGTGAATTAGTTTTACCGACACGCCCTAATCGAGGAAAAGTCATCTGAATGAATGTGCAAGATCTTCTACAAATCGCAGTTCTTGATTTTCGTGAGAATGGTTGAAGCGAATGAAAGCAACCTGAATATGGCAACTAAGGGATTCAAGTGAAAACGTCCAATGCATAAATTGTGCACAGGACAAAACTTATAAAGCAAAAATTTTATAATTTTTAACAGTATCCATAGTCATAGTGAAACATCCTCCTGATTTGTTTACTTTCCCACATCCAATTTTAGATTTACCAAACTTCTTTCAAAAACGAATTGAGGGTACATTGTCTTTCATATATTTATCTATTGGATGAATTTGATTGGATTCAGGTTTGTCCAGGAAATGTGCTGAGCGTCCAATGAAACGGTCTTTTTGGTGCCTCGCAACGTTTGATAACGGGTATGTTAAGCATATGTAAACCCAAATCCTGACATCAGACCTAAACATTTTTGAAGTAAGGAAATAATGCATCCTAAACTGTGCTAGTTCTATGATATTCAGCTGCGATCAATTACTAAATTTGAAAGTCACGATGTGAGATGTGAAGGCAAGGGATATTTAGCTCGTGCTCTTCTGCGTGGTTTCCTGTCTGGCTGAGAGAAAATAACTTGCAAAGGTTTTCCAGCTAGTATGCAGCTAATAAACAACATCTAACTATCAGCTTGAAGAAGGCATTCCTTGCTTTGACACTGTTCATGATTAAACACATTCACATGAGTAAGATGTAAGCTTATTTCAACCGAACTTACTGTAAAAGCCTCATTCTAGTCGAATCATGATTCAAGATGAAAATCTTCGACATAAATTTAATTTCAAATTGACCCATGGAATAGGATTGATCTTTTAATGAAATTGCTATATTTTCAGGTGTTTTGGGGAAGCGGACGAACTGGTACAAGTCTTGATTGTAGATCAGTGTTGCTGAAAATACCATATGAGTTCAATATTACGTATATTGCAGGGTCCTGGAAGCCGAAAGTAATATATAACGAATATTATTATGTACAGTCTACTTTGATTTACATTTCACCGACAGACATTATAGTTAGGGTAAGCTGTAAGACTATGGTTCATTTCAGCAAAATGTCCGTTGAATTCCTGTCCGGGATCCAATTAGGACTAAGTAATAAGTAAAGCAATCTCTTCAGTTGAGGAACCAGTTTCCATTCATTCGACATCACTATTCCTACAAAATGTATAAACTTGTGAAGAACTTGTAACTTGATCTCTCGACCGTTCATTGGACATGTGCAGCTACATCTTCACGCTGATAGTTGGATAGATTTTATTGGTTGCATACTAGCTTGCAAACGTTGCACAGTTGTATGTTATTTTCTTTCAGCTGCGATCAATCAGCTAAAATTAAATCACGCAGAATAGCACGATTTAAAATATCTCTTGCCTTCACGTCTCGCTTCGTGATATAAGCTCTGGCTAAATGATCGCATCTGAATGTGAAACAGCTTTATAAGGATTTTGTGTCAACAGGAAGCAGCCTATAAAAGGCAGCATCATGGCAATAAGAATCAGATTTACCGATACGGCCTAGTTGAGGAGCAGTCAGTGAGATGAAGTTACAAGATCTCTCACAACTTGCAGTTTTTGCAAATTTCATGTTTTTCGTTGGAACAGTGAAAGCGAGTGAATGCAATCTGGTCACACCAGCTGAAGAGATTGATTGGAATATGGTTTGTTACTAATTGTTATTTTCATCATTTACTGTTCAAATTATATTGGTCAAATATTGAGAACGTAAATTCTAAACGTGGCTTTGTGTACAGTAGCCCTAAATATATTCAAGTATGAGGTTTACCGAAGGGCGCACAACGACAAAGTGACTTTGAGTAGTTGAAAATTAAGCAGATTTAATGCGATCCAAATACGTTATAAGTGTGTATGAATTTTTTGTATTTCTTGCAGCTTCCAGGGGATTGGTTTCAAATTTTTAATGCTGAAGATCCAGTTGAAAAACCTGTTAGTTGCTTCAACTTCCAGGATTTCCGAAAATCGCCAGATAATGCGTACTTCGTATTAGAATGCATTTACTCTACGAAGTGAGTTTATTTAGACAATTTAATATTTGCTAAAGGTGTATCGAAAAAAAATCCGCAATTTTCGAATCCGCATTTTTTTCGAATCAGAACATAATTTTAATGCCTCTAATCTCTATGTATTTTGCTAATATGTAAGTAAGAAATTTTAAACTGCACAGACATCAAGTTACTGTGCCAATAAGCTTCCTTTTCTGATCTAAGAAGTTAAAATCACACAAGTATAAGGTTTAGTGAACAATAAGATTATGAATCTTCATATTCATTTAACATATACCCATTTGATACATTAATCTCTGTTCTATGTTTTATGTAATATATTATATATTATGATTTATGTAATATCGAACTTGATAGCTAAATATCCATATCATATTTTCAAAAGCAACACTGATGATCTACAATCAAAACTTGCAACAGTTCGTATGATTCAACAAAATTTTGCAGAATACAAATGTGATCGAAAATTCGGTGAGATTTCCAATAGTAAAGAAAGTCAAATACGATCGAAATTTCAATTGCAATCTGATTCATTAATTTCAGAGAGACTTTTCATTAACGCATTGAACGGAATGAACATGGATGGTGATGACAAAACATTGGAAAAAGCCTATACTGGTTTGTCATTTGAAATTTATATTTTTTCTACTGCGTAATCGTTTTCCATAAACTTTTTTTTATCCACTCATTTAGAAGTGGACCAAGTATTATTTAGGGAGGTGTTTACATTCCATACAGACTACGAAAATTACGTCATTAATCTGATGTGTGTTGATCAAGGTAAATATTGATTTCTCTCAATAAATTTTAGACTGAAACTGTTCTGATGATAATCCAATATTTAAAAATATTTCTAGGCCATTACTTGTGGGTGCACAGTCACAACCCGTACCCAACTACAGAAGACAAACGTCGAATTCGAGAGAAGCTTATTCAAATAGGGAACGGATGGGAGAATGTGCCTCTCTATCCTTCTGGATGTGCTCAATTACCATTGAAAGTTTAACATATTTGAATATAAAGCATTGACTCGTTTTGAAAATGGTTTTAATTGAATCTTTATTTTAAATTATAATTGAATTTTATATGATAATTGAAAATAGTTATTTGAGTTTTTACAGTATTTCTGCAATTTGAAACAGGTATTTCCAAACCCAAACAATTTTATTTTTAGATTTCGATACTTTTAATTTTCCACAGAATTGTTCAAAAAATGAATTGTTGTCTTTCAATGTAATTTCATGATACAAAAACTTGTCTACTTATGTATTTTTTTTCATTTATAACCGGTGATCTATGCGAGAATAGGAACTAATATCTCAAGATATGAGACTAAAATAAAATCTTGCATTATCATAATTCCTTATTATAAAATCTTTATCTTTGAATTATATGCATAAAAAGATTTGTAAGAAAATTATGGAAAGCATATTCGGTCTGTATTGATAGCGGATGAATATAACTTTATATAGTTATATTCTAACCAATCACAGTGCTTAGCTTTATAGGAGTAACATGTATCGTCTGGTAATAATCAGTTCAATTTGAGTTGTCGTCGTGTACAGTACTATTATTATTTGTGTCTGCTTAATAAACTGGAATTACATTGGACGTCTATTCAAGCCATCTTGATAGCAATACGGCAGCACATATGACACGGTCTGTTTCGTTCATTCACTGTAGATAAAAAAAATATCATGAAGCTGTATAATAATTCAAAAGTTAGATCGAGATATCAAATTCCTAGTAACGTGAATCACATTTAACTCAAACGCGTGATTCTTGTGGTCACTCAGCAGGACAAGTGGGAATACGCGTTGTTTTATACTTCTTCCCTCGTGGTCTTTTACGGGGGTATTTATACTGGTTTTGTATTATGCTTATGGACATCCGGTGGGGGTACCTTCGGCAGATGGACAGGGCATGATTTGAATCTTATGCCAGGCAATAAATATCACATTTATAAATATAAATAACTTCATTTGGATACCTCGTTGTTTAGGGTGAAATATATACTATCAATTGTGTAAACTTTTCTCTTGTTCTATATTTAAATATCTTTAAAAAATCTACACAGGTATTCTTTTGGTTGTATTATCATATAACACTCCCGTGAATTTATTCTGTTTTTATAAAATGCAAAATCTTAATGGAAGATTCCAATCAACATTATAAGTGTAAAAATAGCTATTTAAAAATAAATATTTCTGGTGAAACAAATTGGATATTTTATTTTTTATTATTTATCAACTTGGCATCGGCTGTATTGTTTCAACATGAAGCATTCAATGAAAATCCTTCTTAAGGTTTCGATACCTTATCTATGGCAATCGAGTGCAACCAGCAAGGTAGAGAGACACCACATCCCAACCGTTCCCTATTTCAACAAATTTATTTCGAACTCGAACAATGTTCTATGCAGTTAGATACTGGTTCCTACTATACATTCAAATGTAACGTTCTAGAATAAGAAAAATGAGATATTAAATGAAATACAAAAGATTGCAAGTTGAACATCGGCAAAGCGAGTAAAATTATGAGGGTGTGTTAGTTAGTATTAGGTAATCAAATAATCCGTGTCGATTGGGAAAAAATAAATCTGCAATTTGAACAAAACGGTTACAATGTTACAGGAACACTTACTATCAACAAGATTTGTATTGGAAATGCAACTGTGACTTGTGAAGCGAGTTCTGATAGCAATGTTACTTCTAAATCATTGACAGTTCAACAAATTCCCAGTATGTTCATTTTTATTCATGCTGTTATTGAAGTTTTTTTTCATTGTTGAGAGAAATTGGATTTATTGTGATCAGTTTACCAATCCAGCTTATTCAGACAATTTCAATTTCAGATCCTGAAAATTGTTTGATTTTTCCATGTTCAAGTCGAGCAAGCTGTGAAATTATTGATGAATGTGAAGGTGTTTGCCGATGTAATTTTCCATATAATGGAGATGACTGTTCTAAACGTGAGATCTAATATTTTTAACCTTTCCCAAAGTCATGAATGCAGCTTGCAATTGCTAAGTCAAATGAGAAATTACAATATTGGTAGAGAAATCTCTGAGACCAATATGTTTAAACTTTTGTATAATTTTATGAATATATAAATATGAACATTCATTGACTTAGAGTGAGAATAACAACCATTACTATGTTTAAAAATATCAGTCACCGTCGCCACCACAGAGCAGACGTATAAAGTAATTTTCGTAATCAGTATTAAATGTCTTCGTCGTGCGGTCAAGAGAATGAATTTCTAATGTAGAAGAATGAACAGGATTTGTGGAAAGTAATTTTACATAAAACAAAAATAAAGAAAATAAAAACAAACCAGCTTCTGCTTTATCGGCCTTTTTAATTCTGTGATGAACAACATTCACATTATTTGATATCTCATTGAGGGCGTTTATCCAGATTCTCTCTGAAAGTATTGAACAGACAATATCAAACTATTTAAAAAAAATCATATTCTCTCCTATCTTTCACCATATTTTTCGTCAAATGTGTAGTTCTCAAAATCTTGTCGAATGACGCGAACGGGTGCCAGTTTGGAATGCAGATCCATGTTCCTGTGATGGTTAGGAATATTTTGAAATTAAGCTCAATATTTTCTTTGCAAAGAAGAATTGATTCGGTAGAATATAAAACAAGATCATTCTCATATTTCAGAGCGGAATCAATTTTGAAATTTCAATAAACCTACTTCAATGTGGACATGAATTCAAATATGATGTATGGACCGCCTGAAGATGCTAGAAAATCCCGAATCCTTGAACAGGTAACAATTTCTTCGACTGGATCTTTAGGATCTAAAATTTGATACCATGGCCCGGGGAGCTTCAAGCAAACATAAAATAAATACAGTAAACTTGATTCATACTATCCTTTAATACTATCCTTTATTGCATTCAATTTATGCAAGAGTATCATTAATTAAATTGCAGAAAGATAATAAACAAGTTTAAAACGTACATTGATTTAATTTAATTTCTATATCAAGAAAAAAAATGACAAGCCATATTCCAATCAATCTCTTCAGCTGGTGTGACCAGACTACATTCATCCGCTTTCGCTATTCAAACGAAAAACAAGTAATTTGCAAGAACTGCAAGTTGTAAAAGATTTTGTAACTTCATCCCGCTGACTATTCCTTGACTAGGGCGTATCTCTAATTCTCATTCGCCTTGCTGCGAATATGACATTTATATGCCACATGAATGTCAGAAATAAATCGTTTCCAGCTTCTAGTTTCATTATATCTTGCCAGCTTCAATCAATCATCCCGGGTGGAAATTACGTAGGAAAATAAAACTACAGGAATTTCGTCATCTGATCGTGACTTTGAACGATGCTTGAGCCAGAGTACTCATACAAATCACTTCGGAAGCAAAAGTGTTTGCACTGATGAAGTTTACGTAATGTGTTGTTATAATGGAACTCAAGATATGATTGATCATATCACAAACGCAGTTCAGTTTTATTTCAACAATTTGAAAATCATGATGAGGATAGAATTTCCTAAAAGGTGCGATTCCGGGAATTTTAGTGTATAATACGCATTATTTTGGGTCAAAATCTGAGTCATTTTGAGGGTGCGAAATATGCATGGGTGTAAGGAATTTTAAATTTTATCAATTAGGAAATTTACCTTAAACTTGACAAAAATATAATAATAAATCTTCTTAAAAAGATTACCGGCGTTTTGTTGACATTCCTGACATGAGCTGAATTTCCTAGAGCAGGAACAACTACAACCTCTTTTCTTTTCTAGACATGTACATGTCGCGATCATGGATTAATCACGTATATATACGTGATAATAGTAGTTGATAAGTGGCTATATGGCATCCATTGAATGGAATTTGAGTAAGTACGTATATATATATACGGCATAAAGCACCCAAAGGTAAACTGTATAAAAGCGTATATACATGTGCTAAACTAAAGCACAGAAAGGGTTAAAAATATTATTTCGCGGAATATATTTTTCGATTGATCATGTTGTAATCGTAAACAAATAATTTCAAACGAAAAACTATGGGTAATATACATGAGAATGGCCTTCTTCTTAATAATTTTCATAGTGATGAATGTTCAGGACTGAGCTTCAACCTTTGATCTAACTTCCAGATTCTTATACAGTTTTATTAAATTCTTCTTAGCTGCGTTGAATGAGCAAAATCAAAAGGAAATGATTCTATAATAACAAGGGAATCAAGATAATGTAAGATTTTATTTTTGTGTATTAACTTGAGATATTTTGATATTCTCATAAATCACTGTTAGCATATAAAGTAACAAACTAAGCTTATTCTTTAAACAACTTTTTGTGCCATGAAATCAAATTCTAAAGAGAGCTAGCTATTCATTTTCAAACAATTCTATGGAAAATAAAAACTATCGAATGTTAAAAATAAAATTGTGAATGTGGAAATCAAGATACGTAAAAACCTAAATAATTATTTAATTGCTTTGTTCAACGATTCAATTAAAGATCTTTCCAGGATTTCCAAACGAAACAACGTTCTATTCTAATATTTGTTACAATATATGTTACACTTTCAATGGCAAGGTATTGCATCCAGAAAGGTTGAATTGCACCCTGTCCCATCCGTTTCCAATTTTGATAAGTTTCTCTCGAATTCGAAGAAAGTCTTCTGCAGTTGGATACGGGTTGCGACTGTGCACCCACACGTAACGTCCTAGGAAAAAAAAGAATTAAATAATCATTTCTTTCTCTGAATATATTATAAGTTGAATATAAAAGAGGTCAATAAATCAGACATATATCTATATATTATGTGATTATCATTAAAACAGTTTCACTCTTTTTTTTTCTCTTTTCTCTTTCTAACATTTTTTGAAGGAAATCAAAAATTACCTGGATCCAAACACATCATAACAATCACGTAATTTTCGTAGTCTGTATGGAATGTAAGCACCTCCTTAAAGACGTCGTGGTCCATTTCTAGATAAATAAGAGAGAATAAGGTTTGTAGAAAATGTTCACACAGGAGAAAAAATAGCAATTAAAATAATCAAACCAATATCAGCTGCTTCCAATGTTTTACCAACATTATTCTTGTTCACTTCGTTCATTGTGTTTATCCAAATTCCCTCTGAAAGTAATGATTCAGATTTTATTAAACTTCGATTAAACTACTATCTTTTATATTCAAAATCTCACCGAATTTTGGATCAAATTTGTAATCTGCAAAATTTTGTGGAATCAGACGAACTGGTACGAGTCTTGATTGTAGATCCGTGTTGCTGTTGAAAATACGATATGAGCTTTTGCAACCTAGCTCAATATTGCATATAACATAGGAGAATAGAAGACATGTATCACATGAGTATATATTAATTGCTATGTTAACATTCATAGTTTTATTGTTCACTAGGCCTGATTTAACCTTCATAGATCAGAAAAGGGAGCTTTGTAGCACAGTAACTTAAAGTGCGTGCAGTTAAGATTTTTTGTCTTATAATTTTAGCAAAGCATACTCAAAAATATTGACATAAATAAACTCACTTCGAGGAGTAGTAAATGAATTCAAAGACCATGTAAGCTCTGTCTGGTGATTTTCGGAAATCCCGGAAGGTGATGCAAGGAATAACTTTTTCTACTGGATCTTTAGCATTCAAAATTTGATACCAGTTTCCTGGAAGCTGCAAGTATTACGATATAGTTACGTATTTGTTGTTGCTGTTTTAAGGGGTGTTAAAACAATCGACATCTAAGGTCATTTAGGCAATGTAGTGTGTGAAAGTTTGTGAAAGCAGTATGAATATGTACCTTGTTCAAGGATACCGCGCTAAACTAAGAGAAATTAATCTAGCGTCGTACATGTTCATTGTTCATGTATGTGTGTGTAGAGGAAATCTTTACTCGCAAGAAGATTTCCCAAAAATTGGAGAGGCCGGAGTAGTACAATAGCTTCTCCATGACATAATGTTACGTATTTGGATCGCATTAAATCTGATTGATTGTACACTACTCAATGTAACCTTATAATTGAATATATTTAGGGCTACTTTACACAAAGCGACGATAAGGGATTACTTTATTTGACGTTTAATTTTAACGGTAAATTATGAAAATAACAATTAGTAACAAACCATATTCCAATCAATCTCCTCATCTGGTGTGACCAGATTACATTCATTCGCTTTCACTATTCCAACGAAAAACAAGAAATTTGCAAGAACAGCAAGTTTTAGAAGATCTTGTAACTTCATTTCGCTGACTGTTCCTGGTCCAGGGCGTGTCGGTAAATCTGATTCTTATTGCTGATATTCTTGCTTTTATAGACTGCTAACTGTAGCTGTATGATGTTTAGTTGTGATAAGTTAGCTATTGCGGAAATCACGAAGTAGAATGTAGAGAGAAGAAATATTTCAAATTTCCTCTTCATTTTATTCTCCTGTGTTATCTCACTTTGGCTGATTAATGGTGGCTGAGAGATAATATCAAACAATTGTGCAAGGTGCTAGACAAAGCTAGTACAAGATAATAAACCACATCTAACTATCAGCTTCAAGAAGTTGTCCCTCGATTCAACATTAGAAATATTTGAACACATTGAATTTATTGCATTACTGGACAAGTATCAAGTATTGGTTGACACAATCATTAGGCAACTTATTCGGTTAAAATAATATTACACTATGAAAGAATGTGTTGTATGGGTTGTTATGTCATTCTATAATTACGAAATTTCCTGTTTCGCAATCGCTGAATGATCGTAAATAAATTCTGAATCTTAGCAGTACGAATCAGATTAATTAAAACGCCCTAAACATGGAGGAGTCAGTAAGATAAAGATCTTCTACAATATGCTGTTCCTACAAATTTATTGTTTTACTTGAAAATGGTGAAAATTTCATAAAATCAAATTCTAAAGAGAGCAATTCATTTTTGAACATTTATGTGGAAAATGAAAAGTATCAAAATCCAAAAACGATTCAATTAAAGATCTTTCCAGGATTTCCAAACGAGATATTGCTTTATTCAAATATGTTACACTTTCAATGACAAGTTATTGCATCCAGAAAGCTTGAATTGCATCCTCTCCCATCCGTTCCCTATTTTTATCAGTTTCTCTCGAATTCGAAGTATGTCTTCTGCAGTTGGGTATGGGTTGCGACTGTGCACCCAAACGTAACGTCCTAGAAAAAAAGAGTAAATATTCATATCTTACTCTGAATATATTATGTGTTAAATACAAAAGAGGCGAATAAATCAGACATATATCTATATATTATTTGATTAAAACCAGACTTTATCATTTCACTCAAAAATTTATTGAAAGAAATTAAAAATTACCTTGATCAAAACACATCATAACAATCAAGTAATTTTCGTTGTCTGTATGGAATGTTCGCACCTCCTTAAAGGCTTTTTGGTCCATTTCTAGATAAATAAGAGAGAATGAGGTTTGTAGGAAATGTTTACACAGTAGAAAAAATAGTAATTTAAAAGAAACCAAACCAATATCTGCTGCTTCCAATGTTTTGCCAACATTATTCTTGTTCATTTCGTTCATTGTGTTTATCCAAAGTCCCTCTGGAAATAATGATTCAGATTTTATTAAACTTCGATCATATTTCACTATCTTTTATATATAAAATCTCACCGAATTTTGGATCAAATTTGTAGTCTGCAAAATTTTGTGGAATCAGACGAACTGGTACAAGTCTTGTTTGTAGATCGGTGTTGCTGTTGAAAATACGATATGAGTTTTTTGCAACCTTGCTTAATATTGCATATAACATAGGAGACTAGAACAGTACACATGTATCACATGAGTATATATTAATTGCTATGTGAACATTCATAATTTTATTTTTCACCAAGCATGTGTGATTTGAACTCCCTAGATCAGAAAAGGAAGATTTTTAGCATCGTAACTTCATGTCCGTGGAGGTAAATTTTTTTAATAACAAATGTGTAATAATATTCGCATAAACAAACTCACTTCGAGGAATAAATGAATTCAAATACGATGTATGCATTGTCTGGTGATTTTCG
Organism: Boltenia villosa; assembly: GCA_031471845.1. NCBI lineage: Eukaryota > Metazoa > Chordata > Ascidiacea > Stolidobranchia > Pyuridae > Boltenia > Boltenia villosa. The sequence goes on along the minus strand of JAUELA010151227.1, from coordinate 9,772 downwards.
AACATCTCGGTAGTTGATGCAAGGTATAACTTTTTCAACTGTATCAATAGCATTCAAAATGTCATACCAGTTTCCCGGAAGCTGCAAATATTAGTTAAAAATATCAAACACATGTGCTACGTATTTGGATCGCATTAAATCAGATTAATTTTCCACTACTCAATGTCACCTTGCCGTTGTGCGCCCTGGATAGACCTTATACATGAATATATCTAGGGCTTCTTTATATTAAGCGACGATTGGAATTTACTTCCTCAACATTTCACATATAATTTAAACATAAAAATATGAAAATAACAATTGGTAACAAACCATATTCCAATCAATCTCTTCAGCTGGTGTGACCAGATTACATTCACTCGTTTTCACTATTCCAACGAAAAACAAGAAATTTGCAAGAACTGCAAGTTGTAGTAAATCTTGTAACTTCATCTCGCTGACTGTTCCTTGACTAGGGTGTGTCGGTAAATCTGATTCTTATTGCTGAGATTCTTGCTTTTTATAGGCTGCTTTCTGTAGGTGGGTGATGATTAGTTGTGATCAGTTAGCTAGTTCGGAAATCACGAAGTAGAATGTAGAGAGAAGAAATATTTCGAATTTTCCGTTTATTTTATTCTCCTGTGTTATCTCACTTTGGCTGATTAATGGTGGCTGAGAGATAATATCAAACAATTGTGCAATGTTTATGCCTAGACAAAGCTAGTACAAGATAATAAACCACATCTAACTATCAGCTTCAAGAAGTTGTCCCTCGATTCAACATTACAAATATTTGAACTCATTGAATTTATTGCATTATTGGACAAGTATCAAGTATTGGTTGACACAATCATTAGGCAACTTATTCGGTTAAAATAATATTACACTATGAAAGAATGTGTTGTATGGGTTGTTATGTCATTCTATAATTACGAAATTTCCTGTTTCGCAATCGCTGAATGATCGTAAATAAATTCTGAATCTTAGCAGTACGAATCAGATTAATTAAAACGCCCTAAACATGGAGGAGTCAGTAAGATAAAGATCTTCTACAATATGCTGTTCCTACAAATTTATTGTTTTACTTGAAAATGGTGAAAGCGAGGTTATGTCAACTGAAGAGATTGGTTGAGATATGGTTTGTTACTGATTAATTGATAAGGATCTTCAAACAGGTAAATTGCAAGTTAAAATTAAGGCAAACTGCCAATCAATCTCTTTACATGTGACCAGGGTGTGACGGTATATATTATTCGTGATAAAATAAGATAAGGCTTTATCTGCGATTAATCAGCCAAAGTGAAAACAAAAAATTTCGTCATAATACATAATACGAATGCCCATAACAAAATGAAATGAGAAACATTCACTGAACCAAAGTCTTATAGGGTGGCTATAGTCTGTGTCAACCAAGATTAGAAAATTGTCCAATGGATTTAGATTTACCCACAACGACAAAGTGACATTGAGCAGTGGAAAACTAATCAGATCCAATGCGATCCATTTTCGAAACTCGCGTTCATGATTTTTTCATATTACTTGCAGCTTCCAGGAAACTGGTATCAAACATTCAATGCTGGAGATCCAGTTGAAAAAGTTATATCTTGCATGAACAACCGGGATTTCCGAAAATCGCCTGACTTGCATTTGCATACATCGTATTTGAATTCAATATCCAAAAATATTGAGCAACAACACGGTAAATCAAAAATATGGAATAGGACTTCATGTAGAAATCCAAAATTTAAAATGTTTCAAAACGTTGTTAATCATATGGTATCTAAATTCAAAATAATATAATGAAATATTTTGTGGCCGTCCATATTATTCAACACAAATATGATTCAATTTTACAACGGGATTCGATTTAACGCAGACAGCAAATATAATATAAAACAGCTTATTTTTCATTTTATTACCGGCCGCAATTCTTTGAAATCGAATGGAAATACGTGATTATTTACCGAGAATGCAGAAAAGTATAAATCTAATTACTGTATTTTGTTTCAATTTGTTTCACAATTTCAATTTCATTTTTAATCGCAAAGCAGGAAACATCGTAAATTAATTTCTCGTTGCTCAATTGCTGACGAAACGTTCTATCTTCATTGCACAGACGATATCAAATAGAACATATGGAATCAAACTAGTGAAAATATTTCTGTAATTTTCCACCCGTTCTCTTCAGAACAAATATTTTATTTTAGAGCAATGATTCTCAATGAGTTAGACCATATTCATCTTCTGGCGATCTCTATCACACTTTATATCATAATCGTGCAATTATTTCCAACATTCGATTGTTCCATGAATGAAAGGAATATATTGAGCCCACATTGGACCACGTGTAGAGTATCAAAATCATTGAAAAATAAAAAAAGAGAAAATTTGGGCCAGTTTTGCTCGAATGTTGATAAACTATCACGTGTGTTCTTGGAAAGACTCCTGTATAATAAATACTTGCATTTCATATTTTGTAGCGAACGCATACACATGTAATCGGTATTGATTAATATCGTGAATAATATTTTTGTAAATCAGTTGAGAACCAAATTTATTCCATCCCAATCATAAGCAATTACTCTACCTTTTTCATAATGTCCAATAATATTGAACAACGCGTCGGTAAATCAAATATATGCGATAGGTGACTTCATTTAGAAATCCAAAATTTGAAATGTTTCAAAACGTTTTGTATCATATAATATCTAAATTCAAATAATAGAATGAAATAATTCGTTGTCGTCCATGTTATTTAACACAAACAGGATTCATTTTTCGAGCAGGCTTTTGATCTTATCACAGAAAAGCAAATATAATATAAAACAGCTCATCCTCAAATTAATACTGGCCGCAATTTGATCTCATTCTTTGAAATGGAATGTAAATACGTGATTATTTTACCGAGAATGCAGAAAAGTAGAAATCCAACTGCTGTATTTTGTTTCACAGTTTTATATTTAACCACAAAGTAGGAAGTATCGTAAATTAATCACGCAAAGCTCATGAGCTGGCCGAACTTTCTCTCTTAGATCAACAAGAATGTTATTATTTGAATTTTGAATTTATGGAATTTGATTTGAAATAAATAGATATTAAATGAAACATATGAAATCAAGCTCGTGAAGATCTTTCCGTAATTTCCACTCATACCGATAGTTCCACTTTTAGAGCACTGAAAACATGAAATTGTCAGTCACAATTGTTGAGCATTATTGCACAACTATTTCAAAACTATATGAAGAATATGGAAACTACATTTGATTAAATAATAAAATAATTACTGTCTGTTCATATTATTAAACACAAATGTGACTCATATTAAATTCTATTCATTTTATTACAACAAATATGATGAAAACAATTTGTCCTGATTTTATTACTGCTCGCAATGAACTCATTATTTGAAATGGAGTGGAAATATGTGACAATTTTTTCCAAAAATTCGAGAAGCGAAAATATAACAGCTGCATTTTGTTTCACAATTTCACATTTAATCTCAAAACAGGAAACATCGCAAACTAATTTACTTTGACCAATAGCTGACGAAACGTTTCATCTTCATGACGCAACAGATATGAAATAGAACATATGGAATCACATTCACAGGTCACATTCATCCCTTGCGATCCAAGACTGCTCTAATCTGCCTCACACTTCGGATCATAATCTTGCAATTATTATCAACATTCGGTTGTTCCATGAATGAAAGGAATATATTAAGACCCACAAATCATACCGACTATATACATAACCTTTGAAAGGGGTCGTGATTGCAGGTTTTATACATCTTTAAATGTCATACCAGATAAATCCTTATTTAAACAATTTCGTCATTTTAATATTAATTTTAAGAAGACCATAAGTCAAAATTATCTTCGTGGCCGAATCTCATAATCACGCGTTTAGTTCAGGGTTTGGTACCTTTTATACATGTGACCCGGGCTATCAACATAACCTTCGCTGGTGAAGTATACTTATATTATACATCAACAGATTCAGGACATCAATCTTGCCATAAAGCGTTATTTAAAATAGTCTTACTTCGAAATTTACGCATGAAAAAGTTAGGTATGTGAAAATTTGACTTATTCCAGTAAACTTCATCTTATCTTAGGTATCCCCCGTGATACACGTATTGATTTAGGTAAACGTTATCGGAAGTGTAGGAGATTGGACTTCATGAAATTCAAAAGATGGCCAACCCGAATACAATGCAAGCATATGCCAGGACCAGACTGCATTTGTCAACCACTGCTTTAGTTAAACATAAATGTGAGAAATTTAGGGCAGATCAAAGAAAAATTCATGTTTTCAGCAGGTAAATATAAACTTGATTATACCAAAAATAGAGGAAATTGTCAATTTTTGATTTGTCATAATTTTGAGCATTATTGGTACACTTGGGGACTTGATAACTTGCTTCGCTTGGAATTCGCCATGGAAGACGGTGGAATTTGAACAAAAATGATCGTAAAATAGGTAAAAAAAATACAGGAGGCGAATGAATCATACTATAAATTATTTATATATCGTCCGATCAGTATAACTACAAAATTTATCAGTATAAATCAAAAATTACCACGGAGTTTCAATTAGCCGATAAGCGACATGGTAGCTAATTTCATTGGAATATGTACGTTTAACCATCAAGATAAGAAAAACCTTTTTCGATTAATATTATTTTATCAAGTCCACCAGGAAATCAAATGATTTCTCAATTCCATTGTATTATTTTACATTATCATGATTCCTTTGTTATTATAAAATTATTTAACCTTGGTTGTGAAAGGCGCTATGTGCAAAACTTAATTATTGTTATGCAGAACAAGGCAAAAAACGCTCAGGGAAGAGGGAAGAGTCAGTTTTTCGTACAGCATATGGAGAGATTATTGATTATGCTTGTTTGTCAGTGCCTAGGTTCGTTTACAATCAGTCTGCACTCGTACCTCCTTTATCAGCAGTGATTCATAATCTATAGTAATCTAAGTTGTAATTGTATGCATTTCAATATTTTCGCGCCCGTGGATGAACGCAAATATACAAAAATATTGCCTCATATGATTTAGTAAATGAGTTTGGCGCCTGGAGGTGCTTGGATAGGCTGACTGTGTCAACGAAACTACTAATATTTTGACCCTCGTAAATATCTTTTTTTTAGGGCTGAAATTTACATATTAATAATTCTACACCAGGGGTTCCCAACCTTTCTCCACACCTCTAAAAAAAATAATATGCCTTCGCACCACCACAAAAATAACAATATTTTTAGGATAAAGAAGGTGAATTTTTCAAATAATTTTTTCAAATGATGTGTCAGCAAATATAAAACATGGAAATATAGGGCTTCTTGGACTTGGCTACTTTAAATGCCACTTGGTATGAAGCCATAAGAAGTGGTTGGTCAACAGATACAAAACCTAATTTTGGAAGGGTTGCTCTACAATCAAGGCGGGCTCTTAGTTTACAACGATTCAACATCATGGTCTGCAACATCGCCTCCACCATGCTTGTTGTTTTTGCATCTTAAATAGCTTTATATTTGCGTTAGAAAACACATTATCACAAAGCATGCACTGGGTTTCAGCAAGTTCTCAGCACCCCTGGTTGGAAACCCCTGGTCTATTTCATACCGAGATTACGTTTTAGAATTCTTTAAATGCCAGTAATTTCATTAAGTAAATTACATAAGAGATTGAGTTGTCGCTGCCAGCAAAATGTTTTCATGTAAAAATGGAACCTAGCCAGAAACTGAGTATCTACGTATGAAAAATCATAAGAATGATTTGATGCAAAGCATTGTAGCGCCATAAAGAGAAAAAGTGTACAGGATTTTAAATATCCACTTCGTCTCAATTGGATTACAAGCAAAGTAAGATGTTGAAATTTGTTTTTCAACGTATCATATTTACCCCGATGCATAGGAAACCCGTGTTGGGCTTGTACATGATGCGACCATGCTGAAGTTGGGCAGCGGGGGAAAGAAAGCCGTGACCAAGGTCACGTGAAAACCGCTTTGTCCCGGCGAGGAGTTCTGCGTCCCCAGTCACTTACTCACATCAAGGGTGAACACGGCATATATTGAAGTGTAGTAATCACCAAACGTCAATTGGTTTCATCAATTATGTAATGCCTTTTTTAATTTACAACGTAGATATTTTTGAAGTGCAGACACTCCTCTTTGTTTAAGCCAATAAATGTGAGACATTGTGCAGAGAAGTGTTTGTTTACCTTTAGCCTCTGCTTCATATAACAATAAATCTTCTCAAAAAAATTACCGGGGGTATTATACATGGAAATTTACGGTAATCCTTGAACACCAAGAAAGTTGAAATATGGCATGTCGAAGGCTCGCGTAGAAGAAATAACAGCGATATTTTAGAGGAGACAGAAATGCGATTGCAATATGTTTAATGGGGTCTGAAAATATAATTCAATTCTAGGATAAGTGTACCTGATGGGGTGCTCAATGATGATTTCTCAGGACTGATCCTAACCCTAGCCCCAACATTTGACCTAACTTCTGGATTCTTTCATAATTTCATTAAATTATTTTAGCTGCGATGAATGAGCGAAATCAAAACGAAATCATTCACTACTGCAATCACTCGCTTTCGCCATTCCCACGCAAGGGAATTTGCAAGAACTGCAAGTTGTAGAAGATCTTCATCTCGCTGACTGTTCCTTGACTAGGACATTTCAATTTATCTGCTAAGATTCAATAACAATCAGCAGTTGTAAAACAAGAAATTCGTAATAATACATAGGCATAACACCCCATACAACACATTCTTTGAATTGAATGATCCATTAAATAATTTTATAATAACAAAGGAATCATGATAATGTAAAATTTTATTTTTGTGTATTAACTTAAGATATTAGATATTCACATAGACAACTGTTAGCATACGAAGCAACAAAATAAGCCTATATTCTTTAAACAAATTTTTGTATCATGAAATCAAATTCTAAAGAGAGCAATTCATTTTTGAACAATTCTGTGGAAAATAAAAATTATCGAAATTTAAAAATAAAATTGTGAATGTGGAAATAGCTGTTTCAAATTAGGATAATGAGAAACTTGAATACTCATTGATTTGCTTTGTTCAACGATTCAATTAAAGAGCTTTCCAGGATTTCTAAACGAAACCATGCTTTCAAATGTGTTACATTTCCAATGGTAAGGTATTGCATCCAGAAAGGTTGAATTGCACCCTGTCCCATCCGTTCCCTATTTTGATAAGTTTCTCTCGAATTCGAAGAATGTCTTCTGCAGTTGGATACGGGTTGCGACTGTGCACCCAAACGTAACGTCCTAGAAAAAGAAAAGAATTATATTTCTTACTCTGAATATATTATGTGGTAAATATAAAAGAGGCGAATAAATCAGACATATATGTATATGTTATAAACACCAGACTTGATCACTTCACTCAAAAATTTATTGAAAGAAATTAATAATTACCTTGATCAAAACACATCATAACAATAAAGTAATTTTCGTAGTCTGTATGGAATGTAAACACCTCCTTAAAGATTTCTTGGTCCATTTCTAGATAAATAAGAGAGAATGAGGTTTGTAGGAACTGTTTACACAGTAGAAAAATAGTAATTTTTAAAAAATCAAACCAATATCAGCTGCTTCCAATGTTTTGCCAACATTATTCTTGTTCATTTTGTTCATTGTGTTTATCCAAAGTTCCTCTGTTAATAATGATTCAGATTTTATTAAACTTCGATCATTTCCCACTATCTTTTATATTCAAAATCTCACCAAATTTTGGATCAAATTTGTAATCTGCAAAATTTTGTGGAATCAGACGAACTGGGGCAAGTCTTGATTGTAGATCGGTGTTGCTGTTGAAAATACGATATGAGTTTTTTGAAACCTTGCTCAATATTGCATATAACATAGGAAAACAGTAGACATGTATCACATGAGTATATATTAATTGCTTTTTGGACATTCATAATTTTGTTGTTCACTAAGCATGTGTGATTTGAAATTGCTAAATCAGAAAAGGAAGATATTTAGCATCGTAACGTCATGTCCGTGCAGGTGAAAAAAATTTTCTCCAAATTTGAACAAAGTATGCATCAAAAGATTGCTATAAACAAACTCACTTCGAGGAGTAAATGAATTCAAATACGATGTATACATTGTCAGGAGATGTTCGGAAATCCCGGAAGTTGACGCAAGGAATAACTTTTTGGACTGGATCTTTAGCATTCATAGTTTGATACCAGTTTCCTGGAAGCTGCAAATATCAGATAAAAATATAAAACACGTGTGCTACGTATTTGGATCGCATTAAATCAGATTAATTTTCCACTATTCAATGTCACCTTGCCGTTGTTCCCCTTGGATAAACCTCATACATGAATATATTTAGGGCTTCTTTATATTAAGCGACGATTAGAATTTACTTCCTCAATATTTGACATAGAATTTAAACATAAAAATATGAAAATAACAATTAGTAACAAACCATATTCCAATCAATCTCTTCAGCTGGTGTGACCAGATTGCATTCACTCGCTCTCACTATTCCAACGAAAAGCAAGAAAGTTGCAAGAACTGCAAGTTGTAGAAAATCTTGTAACTTCATCTCGATGACTGTTCCTTGACTAGGGCGTGTCGGTAAATCTGATTCTTATTGATGTGGTTCAGCTTTTTATAGGCTGCTTTCTGTAGGTGTGTGATGATTAGTTGTAATAAGTTAGCTAGTGCGGAAATCACGAAGTAGATTGTAGAGAGAAGAAATATTTCAAATATCATGTTTTTTTTTATTCGTCTGCTTGATCTCACTTTGGCTGATTGATGGTAGCTAAGTAAAATGTCATACAATTACGCATGGTTTGCAAGCTAGTATGCAGTTAATAAAAACACCTCGAGGAAGTTACCAATCGCTTAATCATTCCCCAAAACAATGTTTGTTATTTCATTGTATTATTACGAAATTTCCTGTTTCGCAATTTCTGATTGATCGTAGATAAATCCTGAATCTTAGCAGCACGAATCAAATTAATTGAAACTCCCATCAAGGCACAGTCAGCGAAATGAAGTAACAAGATATTGCACAACTTGCAGTTCTTGTAAATTTATTGTTTTACGTGGGAATGGTGAAAGCGAGTGAATGCAGTCTGGTTATGCCTACTTAAGGAATAGATTTGAATATGGTTTGTTACTAATTATTTGGTAGAGATATCAAATTAGGTAAATTGCAACTTATAATTAAGGCTAACAAACCATATTCCAATCAATCTCTTTACCTGTGACTATAGGGCGTGACGGTATATATTATTCGTGATAGAGATGCAGGATTTATCTGCGATCAATCAGCCAGAGTGAAACAAAAAAATTCCTCATAATACGAATGTCCATAACACAATGAAATGAGAAACATTCAATGAACCGACGTATTATATTATTTCAACTGTAAAGAGGTTGGCTATAGTCTGTGTATTAGAGAAATGTCCAATAGTCTAATCAAATTATAAATGGTCAATAAGAGGAATACCAATTCCTGTGTATTCAAGCTCCTTCATAGGGAATAAATGAATGGAGAGCGGTCCCCATATGCAGTAAAAGAAGGGAACAACTTCTTCAAGTTGTAGAAGACTTTCATTTCGCTTTCTGCGGAATGTCGGTAAATGTGAATCGTTCTACTGAGAATTTGATATCTGTGGGGTGCTTGATCTAACTTCTGAATTCTTGTTTATTATTCGCGAAACGAAACGAATATGATAACCATGGGCGTCCGCTCATATGGGCAAACCGGGCACTTGC
>JAUELA010151005.1:0-14021 GCA_031471845.1 Boltenia villosa | reverse complement strand
ATTACTATATGGGGCTATCGTGCGCCGTTTTTGCTGTATTCAAAAACAGACAAACAATCAAGCAATCAATCAATCAAGCAATTTTAGAGTTTTAGTATTATAGTAGATAGGATATGAAAGGAGAAGATCACCCATTAAACAAGGCATTATTTGAATATACATTCTATAATCTAGAGCAACAAGTATGTCTTTGTTTTCAGAACCAAATCCAATCTCTCTAGCAAACTTTTCGAACGTCCGAAATTCAAATATTGACTTCAACAATGCACAAATATCTCGTAAGTAATTGTATTCCTAATCATTTGTAATTGGTTTTGCTTGGAAAATCATGAAATGATCCATTTGTATTACAGATCACATGCAGATGGTCAACGTGCATTCAGATGGATTTGGTAAGTCTAAAAAATATGCATCAAATAATATCAGAGAAAGCTGAAATAAAGGGGTGCTTATCCCTGGTGAATCTAAGAATGAGTTTGGATGGGTCACTTTTGAGATGACGTCATCTTTTTCAATATATTCAATTGCGCCACACATAGAAATATTCTATTATCTTCCGCACCCTTCTTGATTCTGGATCCACTATTGCCTCTCTGATTTGAACGTCAGTCTTAAATAGTTAAGACTAATTTCATCATTATGTTCACATACAGATAAACCAAAAGACATTAAGATGATCATGAGGCCAGAAAAAGGCGGGGAGATCGCGATGCTTACGTGGAAACACCCGACGTTTTCTGGGCAATATGACGATTACGAGATTATTCAATATGACGTAGAAGTAACACAAGGTGGCAGTGCTGTGCCAATGTACGAAACCCAGTGCGGAGAGGAGACTAAGACAGAGAAGTTCCTGATTGATCTGGGGAAACGTTATTCAGTTATGATCAAAACCAAGTACGAGGAAATTGACACCGAATTAGAGGAGAATTCGAATTACAAAGAAACGTTTTACTCAAGTAAGATCGACTTTAATGCCGCTGTATTTTTTAAATGCTGTATATTGACGTGGAGATTGGGATTTGAGATTCGGGTGGATATACTTGACCATGAATCGTACAAATAATGTCAGGATTTCGACCCGAACGCTAATGCGTTTCAAGAATATTTTGTTAAAAGGACTCCAAAAGTTGTTGTTCGGCAAAGGATTGGGAAAAATAATTTTTAATAAAAATCTCACTTTTCAACATTTGTGAAACTTAGCTTAAATTTTAATCTCATAAATCAACAATAGTACTAATCTAATTACTTCCCCAGATACAAGTACATACCCTCAATCAAATTACCGGGTGTATATCCCATACGGAATAATTTTATGACGCAATATATGACGTCATAAGTTTTTACATGTTTTCTAGATGAGGAAGCAACGATGCGTTACAAAAAAATTGTTGCCCACAATTTTACCGAAAACATGCATCACAAAGTAATTATACATTTTTTCAGGACCACGAAACCCTATAATCAACGTACACGAGAAAAGTGATGACGTCATCATCTCTTGGCATTCCGCTATCGGGGCAGAAAAATATTCTCTGGAAATCAGAGAGAATTCAACGAATGAAATCTTGCTGATGCATGACGGCGGGGAAAATTTCAAGAATCATAAATTGGAGATGAATAACCTGATGAAACGTGGGAGATATTATGTCGTGACAGTCACAGCATTTACTGGTGACGACAAATCGACTACTTCAAGCATCACTACTTCAATAGGTATTACCAATAATGAATATGCATAGTTGTTTTCCTTAGCTTCATTGTTAAGTCATATTTACCTCGCTGAACGGTGTCAGGTTACGGAGACTGAAACACACACTCATGAACATGTATGTTGTGAGTTAGCGTCAAACTTTACCCCCGGGCTTAAATTCAAATATGACTGTGCGTAATGCTAACATATTCTTCTAAAAGACCTCCACGCATATTGCAAGCTGGCTTTGTTTCACTTCATGCATTGTGGACTTTCAATTTTCCGATTCGATAGATACAATTTTTCTTACTGGAATAATTTCTGATTTTTCCAGGTGGCGAAATGGTACCAAAGATTGCAGAAGCGACCTTAAACATCAATGATCCACAAAGGTCAGTCGACATCAAATGGGAAAAACCCAAGAAAACTCCGTCGTATTACAAAGTGGTGGCAGTTGATGATCCTTCCATTTACGAAGAGGTTAAGGCAGCAAGTTGTTCGATTCAAAACCTAAGAACTGGAACCAGATACAGATTCAATGTGATCGCTGTTTATGAGGATGGAATAGAGAGCGATGGATGTCGTACAGAGGAGATTGTGACCGATCCAAGTATGTTGTCATGTCATAAAAATCTGTAGTGTCGAATCTATTAATTCGATGCAAGTAGGATGATTAAAAACACATGGTCAGTTGATATTCATCGCATACGATTGAACTTAATTATCTCCCAATTTGCCGGGGAGAAGCCATTTATTTGCTGTATGCAATCATGGTATCCGCCACAATCGACATCCGCACAATTTCCTCCCGACAAAAATTCCCCCTGTAAATTGCACCCTGGAGAATTGCCTATGGCCCATGGTTGTTAAGGGGATAGGTTTAGTGTTATGGTTAGGGATTTGCATCAGTCAGTTTTTATGTCCTAACCTGGGGTTATATATGGGTTGAAATTGCTCATTGGCTTGCTGTGGACAGAAATTGTATTGTCAGACAATTGATAACACATAATAAATATAGCTCAGATTTACCCCCAAAAGCCATAAAACTGTATCGTTCATGCATCATCTCTTCTTCCTCGTGATACAATGATGGATATCTTACTACAACATTATTTTGAACATTTTACTCTACAGAGCCTTCGCAAGGAGTCAACTATTTGTTCGCTTGTTTCTCTGAAGACAATCCAGATTCCAGTATATTATTGAAATGGGGAGAGATCAGAGGAGCGACAAAATATAAAGTCCGTGTGAAATGCCTTGATTATCTACAAGAGCGCATAACAAGGGACTGTAGTTGCGTCATGATCGGATTGAGTCCAAACACTGCGTATAAAATTTCCGTTTCTGCCGGGAATGAGCACGGATATAGCGCAGAGACTTCAACTAAGTGCACTACAGGTGACAAATTAGCAGTGGTTGTCAATCTCCTTCCTTATTTTCGTAAAACCATATAAATATGTAGTTATCATTTAAAAAAGTGAAATGTTTTGTTGTTATAGCAACTTGAATAAACCTAATAACCTTTGCCTTGACCTCTAAATACATGAGAATAGAGCCAATGTACTAAATATAATGTCGTAATCAACAACTGAAATATATCTCACATTTCAGAACTGGTCGCTCCATCCAACATCTCTTTATCCAGTAAATCAAGTGATTCTGTTACTGTCGATTTCGACAAAGCTCCAGGCAGTCCAGATTGCTATGTTGTCTCTCTTCATGATGTTGAGTCTGACAGAACCTACGGACCTATTAGAACCCGTGAAATCCCTCAGACTTTTCATAGACTGAAGGGTCAAAAGAAATACTTTGCCCAGGTTACAACTTGCAAAGGAACAAACAAAAGTAGGAAAAGAAAATCATCTGAAATATTAACAGGTTACTCGATGTGTGTATTTATCTATTTATTTATTTAGTGACGTTATATATGATAGACATATATCTGGAGTAAGAGCTCTTTATATCATAGACGAATCTAAATCGTAAACGGTTTAAATTTCAGTTGATTTATATGAAAGACCTGCAACGATTTTCGAATATTATGACGCACTAGTCATTAGAGTTTTAATTGTTGCGTCTCACAAGAAAATATATTTTATCTCGCATCATTTCAAAATCACAAACATGTGCTGAACATATGTTTGAAATTCATACCGGTTTGCCGTTCAACTCGCCTGAGATGAAGAAATCATCGAAAGTATTTAAACCCATGCCTGAAAAATGAATGAAAAATTCTGAGAGCTAAAAAAAATTGGTGCCTCTTGAAAAAAATTAAGCCGTTTTAGTGACACGCGCATAACTGTTTCTTGGTCACCTCCTTGAGTCGTATAAAATAATATATTCTTCTGTTTCAGTACCATCGCCCAAGAGTATAAAGACGGCGATAGCCTCACAAATTAACCCGTCTACTGACATCGACGTAGAATGGGAGATGAAGGGGGTGAGACCAAGTGAATACGAAGTCGAGGTGAAAACTGGTGATGAAATTGAAAGAATTTTCAAAGTTACGGATTCGAATTCATGCAAATATCGCTGCCTTCAATCTGGGAATCTCTACAGTGTCAGAATGAGAGGAGTCAACGCTTCGGGATATAGCAATTGGTCAAAGAGAAAAGAGATTCAATTAGGTAATTAGTATCTTATATTTTATTCAAACGAAACCAGTTCATTTGGATTTAACCTAATGATTTAAAGCGTCTGAATTTTCCTTGATTTAATCCTTACTTAGGCTCTATAGTCCCAAAACATATCTAAGACATTGACGGGGAACGATTTTCCCCAGACCGATTCCAAATTCTGAGTGAGTATAAACGTAGAAAATGTAAGAGAATTAATACGAGATTAAAATTCAATGGCTTGAATTGATGTATGGAGTACATAATAGAAATATATGAACTATGGTCATTTGTCCCTGCTTAATTGGGTGTGATAGTATGCCAATCGAATTGGTGTCTGCCATGTAATTATAATTGTTCTTCCTCTCTGATCGAGACAATGACAGAGAGAACCGATTAACAGAACTAACTTGGTTTGTTCTGGTAAAAACAGCTGGTCGCTCGGGGAGCGTAAACTACAATGTGTCCCAATTATGAATTCAGAAAAAATGGCGCCTAAAACAACGTTCTACTATTACATGAGACTGGGATAAAAACTGACCAATTGGGGATGAAACCTCGACAAACGTCGTCCCTTTGATGATAGCTTTTAAAAGGACATTGGAAAAAAGCCTAAAAAATCCAAAACAAAAAACTTTAGGAGGATTCTGGAATAATTTTGCACGAATTAACTTATTATAAAAATTCCCAGTTGAACCAATCCCTCCGCAAGAAATACAAGTTAAACTGGATGAGAAGACACCATGGAAAGTTGCCAAGATATCGTGGGATAAGCCAGATGGTGTGGATTGCTTCAAGGTGAAGATGAATCCACCACATACTGATGAATGGGTGCAAGAATCAAACGTGTATACATTTATCCACGGAGAAGCAGAGAAAACTTATCAGATACAAATATTTTCTGGGCATTCAAATAAAGTTTTCAGTATCAAACCAACAATGAAATCTTTTACGCTAGGTAAGAATTTATTTTAGGGTAGCGTTTTAATCCCTTACTAATATTTACTCACTTTAAATTATTGTGATTATTGTCATACTTTGCGCAAATTGGGCACATTTTTGAGTGATTTTTTCAATTATTCCCTGACGAATTTTCTCATATCAACTTAACTCTACGATTAATTTGAAACGAAGATTGGAAAGCTAGTATCTTACCGTAATAGATCATTTGTATTTGAGCTGCTTGATCACACTGAAGTAGTGAATCGGACATTCGAGATATGAAAATCGCTGAAATCGTGCGTTCTTATCCACTAACATGCACTTCATGAAATGATTCATAATAAGTTTTCCAGGTACGATTCCTGAAGTCAATACCGAGTCGATCAAAGTTGAACTCGATGAGGAGAAGCCATGGAAAATAGCGACAATCACGTGGGATAGACCTGCTGACGTGGAATATTTCCAGATTGACATCTCCTCGTAAGTTTCTCGGAACACACACAAAGTCGCATCGCATTAGTAATGACGCCATAATATATCCTAGTTCTACCGGAAGAAGTTTTACATTGGGCCTGCAATCGACTATTATAAAATAAAGTTGTTGCTGGCATCATTGTAAAAACTCTCTCGGAAGAACAAGGCTATGTTGTGACGTCACTACTTTACATCCTTATATTAAACAAACAAATAAAAAATATTGATTAAAAGTAAGGACGAGAAGTTTCGAATCTTAAAAAATCGAATCTTCAAGGCCCAATCGAATCGAATCAGGCCTCTTAAAAAATCGTGTGATTAGAAAATGCTAATAATAAAATATATAATACATAAAGAGGCATATTAAGCCTATTTTTTATAGGAAGAATACTATAAAGTGTATACTACAAAAATATTTTTGCTTCTCGTTACAAATATCAGTATTTAGTTTATTCTTACATTATTTACAGCCGTGTACATGCCAACCTGAATAGTATGAGGCAGAAAGAGAATCAGATTGTCTTCGATCGTGGATTGCCAGAGATGGTATGTCAAATGTTCATACGAGCAGGATATCCAGATGGAATTCTCAGCAAACCCGCTAATGCGAGTTTCACAATGGGTAAGTCATTCATTTATAGAATTTTTAGTCATAGTGAGGTCTGTCCACTGCTTGCAATGTCTGGCAGAATTTTATCTAGTGCTCCTCTTATCTGATCTCAAAATATTCAGATTCTTCAGTGACTGCCTTAGATTAACATTTTAAAGCCTAATAAGATTTCCTAAAGAGTGATCCTGATTGATATTTATTTCATATTCCAGGTAAATTTCCAACTATTCCCGCTGAATCAATTAAGGTTGAATTGGATGAAGAATCTCTCGACATCGCAAATATAACCTGGGAGAAGCCTCGTGGGATGGACAATTTTCAATTGTATTTTTCATCATTTCATAGTATTTTGGAATCCCAGACAAGCGCCAAAAATTTCTTTTCGTTTCGTCGAGTTCTAGGAGTTAAATACACTGTTGATATCGCTGCAATGGATCCTACGCTGCAAAGCTATATGATAAAACCTGCTCACTCTTCAAAACACTTCCTCATGGGCTTCCTCAAATGGGATAGAATGGAGATCACTCCGTCGGAATATAGAGTCTGGTGGACAAATTCAACTGATCCAAACGGGGGAAGAAATATTACCAAACCTGAAAAACTGTTTGAATTTCTGAAAGAAACTGTTTCATGTCCAGGAGACAAAAATGATTTCGTTATCTCAAATTGTTTACCAGGATGCAGATACAGATTCCATATTCACGCTGTGTCTCATGGTGTGATTGGAGAAACCACATCACTGGATTTCGTAGCAGGTAAAATGGGTTAAAGAAAATCTTCATGAACATTTTGTAAATTAACACAACAAAACTTGTTTTAAATCAGATTCTAGGCTTGTAATATGTGTCATTTAAGTATTTTTTCTGAGATAGTAACATGATCATTAAAAAGGATATAATAAGGGCATCAGAATCTACAATATTTGGGTCACCTCCTCCGTTGATGGGCAAATAAGAAAATCCGTCATATTGTATTTTATCTCTTTTCCAGGATACAACACAGAGGAAATATTAGACCAGATCAGAACCAGATCTATCAGTTGCTTCCGCGATGAAGATGTTTCCTCAAAACAACTCAAATCAGGAAGCAAGACCGCAACGATCGACCATATATTTGAGTTTACTTCCGGTCAAACTTTCATTTTCAATGGAAGGAGTATAAGCGGGAAATCCACGCTTTGCCACTATCTTGGTAACAAGTGTTCAATCGATCGTAAGATAGTGTTTCTGCTGGATGGAAGAAGAGGAAGTGAATCTATAACCGTTAAACGATATCTCTCCCTTTATCTGGCTGCAGCTCTCGACTTACGTTTATCAGAAATAGAGATGGACGCGTTGTTTAAATGGATTCGTCAAAATGAGGACACGGTTTTGTTCATAATAGATGATATCCCCATAGATAAAATGCAGACCGAATCGTACCTTGATATCCATGACAGAACCGGAGTCCCGGATTTACTTTGTAAAATCTTACGCCGTGAATTCTTCAAGAAATCGTGTGTAGTTGCTACAACAGATAGGTTGAATCTTTGTAAGCAATTTAAGCCATTTATTTCAGTGGATATCGTGCAATCAGCCGATGAATGTGATTCTGAAGCATTGTAATTAGCCCATTACGAATTATTATTAATTATTTAAGTATATATCATACATTCGGATGACACCTGTTAATCTTTAGCCATCAAATGTGCATCAAAGCATTGGATTTCCGCGAAGTATTTTTGCGATTCATTACACATCAATATTATTTTGTAGCCAAATGTTAATTCATGCACGAGCCACCACTGAGCAGTTATAAAGGTATTTTAATTTGTGTCTCTGTGAGTAATTTATGCAAGTATACTTTCGGGCCCCTTCCTTGTTACATTAGTCCTTCTTTTTTCATCAACTCCGGTTTTAAGACATGAACTGTAACCAGTGGCGGATGGAGGCGGGAGGCCTGCAACATATGGTATTAAGGGCCCCAAATTAACTGACGTCACAAATCTTGTTTTATGCAATGTACCACTTTTTGTAATTATGGTATAATATTTCATAAGAAGGAGTAACAAAAATGCGCGCCAAAGGCGCTAATATTACCAGTGTATCGCTAAACTTTTAGTTAACATATTTTTACCATTAAATTAACAAATTTGAAAATTAATATTACGGCTGGTAGCTTTTGCTACTTTTATTACGATGTTAATCCGGCCCTGGCAATAAGGACAAAATGAGTAGAAATATGAGAGGTGGGTGAAATGAAGTACTGTATGCCAGGGTTTCCCAAACTGTGCGCCGTCCGCAAGCCGCTCACAAGTGTGCCGCGAAATTATTTAATTTTTTTAAACAGAGTGGCGGTGATGCCGTCATTGTGGCGTTGGAATGTTATGAATAATGGCATTAAAGCAAAATTAGAATTGAAATGAATTTGGAGGGTTTAATTTAAAGCAAGATTTATTGCCTAAACTAAGCACCCCCATTCGATCGCTGAAAGTTTAGTTGTGCCATGTTGTAGGGAAATAGTCAAACTGATGATAGGTGAAGGCGCAGTCAAAGAAGTTGAAAAGGTTCCACTGACTGATAATAGCAGATAAAAGCAGTGGCATTAATGACATGTCGGACGACATATTGGCACAGCTACGAAACAGCTTAATAAAAAGTCAAGTTTTCGCATTGCAGTTAGATGAATCGACTGATATTACAGGAAAAGCCCAACTGCTAGCGAATGTCAGATATATTGAAGTCAATTTCATACAAGAAAGCTACTTGTTTTGCAGAGATGCACAGCCGATGAATGTGATTCTGAAGCATTATAATTAGCCCATTCCGAATTATTATTAATTATTTAAGTATAATCATACATTCGGATGACACCTGTTAATCTTTAGCCATCAAATGTGCATCAAAGCATTTGATTTCCGCGAAGTATTTTTGCGATTCATTACACATAACTAATATTTTTTAGCCAAATGTTAATTCATGCACGAGCCTCCAGTGAGCAGTTAAAAGGTAATATAATTTGTGTCTCTGTGAGTAATTTTATGCAAATATACTTTCGGGCCCCTTCCTTGTTACACTAGTCCTTCTTTTTTCATCGACTCCGGTTTGAAGACATGAACTGTAACCAGTGGCGGATGGAGGTGGGAGGCCTGTAGCATATGGTATTAAAGACCCCAAATAAACTGACGTCACAAATCTTGTTTTATGCAATGTACCACTTTTGTAATTGTATTCATTATGGTACAATATTTCATGAGAAGGAGTTACAAAAATGCGCGCCAAAGGCGTTAATATTACCAGTTTATCGCTAAACTTTTGGTTAACATATCATATTTCTAACATTAAATTAACAAATTTGAAAATTAATATTACGGCTGGTAGCATTTGCTACTTTTATTACGATGTTAATCCGGCCCTGGCAGTAAGGACAAAATGAGTAGAAATATGAGAGGTGGGTGGAATGTAGTACTCTATGCCAGGGTTTCCCAAACTGTGCGCCGTCCGCAAGCCGCTCACAAGTGTGCCGCGAAATTATTTATTTTTTTTAAACATAGTGGCGGTGATGCCGTCATTGTGGCGTTGGAATGTGATGAATAATGGCATTAAAGCAAACTTGGAATTAAAGTGAATTTGGAGGGTTTAATTTGAAGCAAGATTTATTGCCAAAACTAAGCACCCCCATTCGATCGCTGAAAGTTTCACCATGTTGAAGGGAAATAGTCAAACTGATCATAAGTGAAGGCGCAGTCAAAGAAGTTGAAAAGGTACCACTGTCTGATAATACTATAAGCAGGGGCATTAATGACATGTCGGACGAAATATTGGCACAGCTACGAAACAGCTTAGATGAATCGACTGATATTACAGGAAAAGCCCAATTGCTAGCGAACGTCAGATATATTGAAGAAATTTTCAACGTAACTGCAGCCTTCTTTGAAGACAGACTGCAATGGAGTAACTGTATAAGTGTGTGTAATGTGGTGCAGCGTCCATGACCATCAAATATAAAGGATTTTTGGCCAAAGTTATGCATAAAAACCCCAAAGTGCAAACTACCCACTGTTTCGTGCATCATGAAGCGCTGGTTGCAAAAACTTTGCCGGAAGATCTTAGAAATGTACTCGATACATCAGTAAAAACAATCAATTTTATCAAATCTCGACATTTAAACTCCAGATTGTTTCAAATATTGTGCAAAGAGATGGATGGGTGCTGAACATTAGAGTTTACTTTTGCACACGGAGGTGCGTTGGTTGAGTCGTGGAAAGGTCTTGCGTCGTATCTATGAACTCAGAGAAGAAGTTGTGAACTTTATTTCTGATCATAACCCTGAAATCAAACGCTGCATTGGTGGTAAAATCCGGTGGGCGAAACTTGCTGACATTTTTGAGCAAGCTGCTGACAGCTACGGATAAGCTTTGCGGCTTTCGGTTGAAGGTAAAGTTGTGGCGAACAAACGTCACTCAAGGTGTGTTGAAGATGTTCCCTCTTACGGAAACTGCGATTGCTGGAAATCGAGAGGTCTTGAAGACGAGGATTTGTGGCATCTAGAAATTTTTCAGGAAAGGCCTGAATCTTACTTTCCGGACCTGAAAATTGCAGATATGACTGGGTGAGAACTGAGAAACCCCTTCAATGATTCAGTCATAATTAGTGCGGGCGAATTGAAATTAAAACCACAAGAACAACTTATTGAAATATCTATGGAACACACGTTGCAACAAATATTTCACGAGAGGCCATTTACATACTTTTGCCCTTTTCCACAACTCACCTGTGTGAGTCCGCTTTTTCATCCTTAACACAGATAAAGAACAAACGGAAATCTCAGCTGAATTCTGTTGAAGATGATCTGACAACCATTCCACCGCGCATCAAGACTATTTGTGCTAGAAAGCTGGCACACGTATCGCACTAAATTGCTATGTTAATAAATTACTTGCTCCTTGTTGCATGTTTTTAATTTAAGTTTGACTGAATGCAAACGTAGCGACTTAACTCTAGGCAAGATGTGATTTGGTTGAGGTGCAGGTGTGCCGTGTATGAAACGTAGGTTGCGTGGTGTGCCGTGAGCAAAAAAAGTTCGTAAACCACTGCTCTATCCTCCCTCATACCATGGTAAATATAACTATATATATACAGCCCCTTCGGCTACCGCGCCCCCTTTAGACCCCCGGACCCATGTAAAATGTACATGCACAGTGAACTGCCAAACTTTGTTCAAAAACAAAATTTATTGGTGCATAAGGTTGCTTTCATATCATTCGTTGCTAGAATTATATTAAACCAACAGTGTCTAAGGTCGCTTCCACGTAATACGTCATAATTGAATCAAGCCTGCATTTGTATCTTAATCGGTAAAATAAGATTTTAAAAAATCTTTGGAATGCGATAAATTTGAATGATAGGTAGCTTGCGTTGCGTTGAAACGTGATTAGGTTAGTGGGCAGCCACATAAATGCGCATGCAGCAGAAATAAGATAATTGGCAGATTTGAATGAATTTACAACGAAAATCGTGTTGTGTTTCGTAAAATCGTAACTGTTTGCATTGATATGGCAGATTTGGCAGTACAGAGATCAACAGATTCGGCTTGAAATGTGTTTTTACAGTTATATTAGTGCACTGAAATGCGCATGCAGCAGAAATAAGATAATTGGCAGATTTGAATAATTTTACAAAGAAAATCGTGTTGTGTTTCGTAAAATCGTAACTGTTTACGATGATATGACAGGTTTGGCAGTTAAAATATCAACAGATTCTGCTTGAAATGTGTCTTTACATTGATATTAGTCTCCTAATAAGCCTATTAGAACTTTATCACTCTATTATGTACATGGCTATTGCAAAGGTGTATTTACAGTGATAATGTTTCCTTAATAAGCCCAATTTGAACTGTAACATTCTATTCTGTATTTTACTATGGCATTGTTGGTAATTAGGTATGTTTATGGGCTAGTTTTGCATTAACTAAGTAAATGTCCTCTCAAACCAGGTGTTTTAATGCGTTGAGTTTTTTAGTTTAGTGACAAGAACTATAAAATATAATTTTATGTCTTTTTTGGGGGTTATCCAAAAGAGAGAAATGTATGTGCATTCTAAAACTCTGAATTCTTGCTTGCTTACAACTAAAACGGCGCAAAATAGCGGTATGTGTAAGGAAATGCTTTCCCTGAAATGAGAATAAAAACAAATTTCATAAAATCGGGCCATTGGTTGACCTGTTGGCGCCTTTTTCGGGTCCCAGGTGGTCTCTCCCAAATTCTATTCATACATATACAGTGTCAGAAATGATGTTAGAAGTAGCAAGCTTTTTGACAGCTATGGCACTCAATATTGTATGTACAATACCTGTAACAATGTCATATTACAAATAAAAAGACCACATCAGCCAGACAATAAAGATGCCTAATATTATAATGTAGGCAGATTTCCGGGTACAATATGTGCACAACGTTACAGCTTATCAAGAGTCTATAATGCCGTATCCTGTCAGACGAGATGAAAACCCATAGATCAGGGAAAACGGCAAAGTAGACGCATATAGTGTATGCTATCATTGGATATTTTAATGCACTTCCGCTTTCAGCTACAAAACTTTCATTGTTAAATGTTAAATGTCAAGCTACAGTTGTATTGTGCTTTACGTCGGCCTAATGTGGTAATTTCCACATAAACCAAAGTTACTTTGTCATTATACAGAATTCAAACCGCCTACAAACCAATCTTCTTCTGACTCACCAGTACGTGCAATAATATCACGAGTTATTGTAACATTTTATCTCTTTCGCAGTCGGCTGTTAAATCAGACCAACGTATTTATTACTTTTGTATCGTCAGTGATACGTCATTAGCGATATGATAGAGTGATTCAGAATAGCGTAGCCTACAGGAATAAAATATAATGCAAGCTTTCATTTTTGACAGATAAGGTTTAGAATGATTTTAAGAGTGAATTTGTTAGAAATAGTCTTTTACAAGTTAAGAATCGAGTCGAAATTGAATCAGATCGCGTAAATTTTAGAAAATAATTGTCTAGCGGGTATATCGAATCGATTTTGAAGCTTATAAAAGGTTAAATGTTAGAACCTAATCACCGCTGCTTAACTTCTCACAGCCTGATACAATTGAGATATTTTTTGCTTACATAGGTTAGTTTTGTGATTAAAGAGATATATGCCTTATATCGAAAGATTGCTGACTTGCATGAAATCTGCATCAGCGTATTCAAATCTATGACACTTATATGCAGAATTATATCAACAGCTAGAATATACGAGTAAACCTTTTACAAGTGCATTTACGAAGCCGATATCCCATCAAATATCAAATTTAGATATGGATGGATGGTATTTCCAGTTATTTTGTTAGATGGGCGCAGTGATGGCGAGGAAAATCGCTCAAATTCTTGGTTTTTTTTTCTGAAAATCACACAAATAGTGCCCACAATTCAGACCAGGTTCATATCTATAATGTCACTCTATAATAATGTCTTATTTCAATAATTTTGCCAGTATATCAAGTTGCAAATCGTTCTGCGGTTATGTTTGCTATGTATGCCTTCTTTCATGGTTGTATGACATTTATATCGAATCTGACGTTTATTCATATTATGTAGGCTGGAATACACGTACGCGTTTTTTGGTTTGTTTCATTACAGCCGCGCGGATACGTATGGAATCGAATTACGCGCGGTTGTAATGAAACAA
>JAUELA010150785.1:0-14024 GCA_031471845.1 Boltenia villosa | reverse complement strand
GGCGAAATGTCGGGGATTAAATATCAACACATGGCAATTACCATTTTGCATTTCCAAATATATTGAATTTACAAGTGAAAGCGCACAACACTAGATTCCATTGAGCGTTTTGATAACCCAGATAACGTGGCTATCAAGAACCCTTGTTCGAACTCATATTCTGCATAATATCAGCAGTATCCAGATTTTTAACCAACGGACATCTCACCAAGATTCAAAAAATTATATCTTGAAGTTGGGGTTAGGTTTAAGTTGGGGGTTAGTTACACACAAGAACTTTTTTTTTTGAATATTGGCAAAATGTCTCTCCCCTCTCTGCAAATGGTGGCGAAATGTCGGGGATTAAATATCAACACATAGCAATTACCGTTTAGCATTTCCTTCAGCCCAAACACTCTTCACATTTGTCAAGTATCCTCCCATCAACTTTATGAACTTTGGTGCAGGTAGAGTTGGCCCATCAGAGCTGCTGCTGCTCGAATCTAGTTCAGGAATGTGACTCACACTAGTGCTGTGAATAAAAATTAACACATGGAAGTAATGTTTATTTAACAATGATCTTTGTTAGGGTCTGGGATTCATGTTACTTCAGTTATAATTTACTTTGGCTGTCCGGAGGCCGAATGGGTGAAGCTGTTGGCTGTTCGTCTATGCCAGTGGTTCTCAACTGGGGGCCACGAGACATTCGCCGGGGGGGTCACGGACAGGCTATGTTTAACTTCTTCGTGCCGGATAACGCCATTACTTCTTGGATTTTTTTGATAACAGGGGGCCACGGGTGTTGAGGATCTCGGTAGGGTGGCCACGGACCATGAAAGGTTGAGAGCCACTGGTTTATGCTCACCTAGAGGTTCTGGGTTCAAATCTCGGCTTCACCTGATCACTTCACTTCACTATATGCTGTGTTCACACTTGACGTGAGTAAGTGACTGGGGATGCTGAACGCCTCGACAGTACAGAGTGGTTCCACGTGACCTTGGTCACGGCTTTCCTCCGCTAACTAAGTTAAGCATGCTCGCAAGCTGGCATGGTCGCATCCTGCGTCCATGTATAAGCCCGCTACAGCTTTCTGGTATATCCGAGGGTAAATATGATACATCAATCAAAAAATGTTACAGGTTTTCTTTTACATCTTTTCCCCTCTTTTAAGCAAGAAAATGAAATATAAAACTGCAGTTGTAATATTAAATCTTGAAAAATGAAAAAAATATTTCAATTTCGCTTGGGATGTTAAAGTCCATGATTCCAAAAAATGCTTTTTTACAGTTTTTACGTCAAAATATATTTGAATGTGTTCAAATTCAGAATTAAAAATAAAATATGCTGAAATGTCCCACCTTTCCCCACCATTCACCATATTTAGCATTTTCTTGCTCTTAAGTACTTGCTCCTGCCTCTTCAATCTATGAGTTGAACTGTTGCTTGAGGAGTCTTCAGAAGCGTAAAAAGTGAATGAAGGAAAGCAAGTATGGAGTTTATTTGCCTTCACTTTTTAAACACATGAGACATGAACAGGGACGGGCACTTCGAATCGAATCTTCGAATTGAATTTTTTGTAGTGTTTTTTCTTGTAAATTTCTCATATATGGTGTTGCACCAAAACCAAAAATGCTTTTTAGTTCTATATTAATATCATATTTACAATTCTCATACTATTGTTTTTATTTGCTACTGTGCTTTTCTTTTTGAGAAATTTGTCACTTTTGTAGTAGATTATTCATTTCTTAGTCTACTCCAATAAGATTAGAGCCTAATCTGCCCTTTTGTGATTGATAATGTGAAATCAGCATCCACTACTTTTTTGTTAGGCCTGATACGATTCAAATCTTTTAAGATTCGAAAATGCCCATCCCTAGACATGTACACATTTCACATATTTTTTAAAATTTTTGCTTGTCATAGCTTGGCATTATACAATAGCATAAACCATTCAGGTAGTTTTAGTGTTATGCTATATTTCTATACCAGTGGTTCCCAAATCGTGCGATGCTAGATGGCCCAAATGAAATTAGGTACGTCACGAAAGAGCAAGATTATATTTCAAAATTGAAATTCGTAATAAAGTTCATATATAACTGTCGAAGTGGCAAACATCTAAATCAACTTTGCTCCATTCATTGAATAAAGAAGTTAGCACATACAAATTGTCTGTATTTTAAATCCTTGATCTATATTCTTAATTTAATCTAACATATCTTAATTTCTTCCATATTTCTACTTTATGCTATGCTCATATGTATAAATACCTCTTGAATACACTTTTATGTACAAAGTGCGACAAAATCATTTACATGTTCTATTCCAGCGTTTCTCAAACTTTTTTGGCCCCGGAACACCTACGCTTTTTTTCTCGCCTCGCGGAACACCAAGAAATAAGAAGGTAAAATTTATGAAAAAAATGGTGTAATGGATTTACTCAAATTTAATGAGAAGGATGAGCTTGCACAGAAGAGGAATAACAGGCTACGATAGCCTACTTGACCGTCTAAACACTCCGAAGAAGCTCGCGGAACACAGTTTGAGAAACGCTGTTCTATACCAAGGGTGGGCAAACTTTTTTCTCCACAGACCACAAGGAGCATCTGTGAATCTCTCACGCGCCGTAGTTTGCCCACCCCTGTTCTATACTAACTGCTGTTTCCAAATTGGAATTAAATTGATGAAAAATATCTATCTATGAATTAACAAAGGATATCTTCCTTTTGTTAGCCTTCTTTGGCTTCTCTATCTTCAACGGTTGTGCTTTTCCTAAAGCTGGAGTTTCGTTGTTTCTTCGAGCAAGTTCGTGAATGGAGGTTGTCGAAGGAGTATTCTGTGTAGATATATACAATAGAATTCGGTTAATACGTAATAATATGTAATAAGTGGTGGCTGTATTGACCACTGTAGGCTATAACAAGCAAGAAACTTCGGCTGCAATAAGAAGTCTGCTTCAGCTGCAACGACAAACTGCTTCAACTGCAATGACTGATGTTCTGAAACAGTCTTTTGATCGGCTATTGTTTCTTCACAGTAAAGTCATTATTTTCGTTCATAATAGGCCATTATTTGTACACAGTAAAGAACAATTGCCTGCATGGGAATGTATTGAACGGTGGCTGGACGTATTAAACCGCGTTTTTATAATCGGGAATGAATGAGAAAATTCCGTCCCAAGCAATTTGTAATAAGCGGTTGGTTGTATTAACTGTGAATGTATTAACCGAATTCTTCTGTATATATAAATATAATCTGGTACACATAAAATAAATTTAAATAAAAAAAGCTACTCTCATTACAAGGGAGCTTACAATATAACTAAATATTAGCAAGAAATAATTTCAATCATTTCATAAAAATATTGAAGTTAAATTTTTCACTTAAACAAATGCTTTACTTAGATTTACTGAATTATGAACAAAATGCTTTTAATGTTGTTTAATGCAAATTCAACTCAACTGTAATTTGTTTCTTTTGTGGCAATTCCTTAGTCTTTTCCTGCTCCTGCTGCATCTGTTTCTTCTTCATTGTAGAATTGAAATTTATGTTCTGCATTTCACCCTGAGAAAGAACAAAGAAAGGGATAAAATACTCATGACCCCTTCAGTTGCCTTATGCGTCGTTCAGAGTTTAGAACTCACGGATTCAAACTTCATACGTAATAAAGTTAAAAAATAATTGCGGGAAAAGCTTAAAATAATTTCTAAATGTATATAACTTGGGTGTATTCCAGTATTGGTGCAAATGTTATAATAATTATCAATTCGTCATTGATAACAACGTTCTCACGACAGACTACTTTCTTGCTCAACTGCACGAAGTATGGAGGTTTTACAGTGATATTTTACCAAACTTATGTTCTACAGCAGAGGTTCCCAATCTGTGTTCCGTGAAAAAAATAAGGGGTTCCGCGAGATGCAAAGTAACATAAAAATAAATTATTTAAAAAAATATACTTTGCTCAAGAAATAGAAAATCACTAGCGAAATTACATGGATTATACTTTTTCAATTGAATTTTTACATGATTTTTTAATTTAATCTCTAAATTATCAAGTTCTCGCTTCAACCCACAATTTATGGTATGTTTTTCCATAAAGGTTGGGGTTCCGCATATTTTAATAATAATGTTGAAGGGTTTCACTGCAAAAATAATTTGGGAATCTATGATCTACAGCAGGTGTGGGCAACAAGTCTATCGCGATCGACTGGTCGATCGCTAAAGGTTTTCTGGTTGATCGCATTGTCTAACTTCTCTTTGCGAAGATCGACTTGACTGAAAATATTGTACCATGGAGAGGGGGAAAGATAATGCACATTAATTCAGAGTAACAGCATTCACATATTCCACTATTCTCTGTATTTTTTCGCTAGACTTAAAAGAAATTTCAAAGTTGATTTCAACCAGAGACAAGCTGGCCACCCCTGATCTAGAGCAGTGGTTCTCAAGCGGGGGCCACGAGACCTTCGCCAGGGGGCCACGAGCAGGCTATATTTAACTCTTTCGTGCAGGATAACGCCAATGTATCTTGCATTTTTTGACGTCAGGGGGCCAACGAAGGTGTTGAGGATCTTGTTAGGGGGGCCACAAACCATGAAAGGTTGAGAACCACTGATCTAAAGAATCAAAAGTTTTGTATCCCTGCTTTATACATATATTTACATTAACCAACCTCTTCTGCTGCTGTCTCCCATGCCCTTGTTTCATACATTGAAATGCCTGTAAACTCTGGTACTTCTTCCTCAAAGCTGCTCACATGAGAATCATCATTCGGGGGATTCTAATGAAGTAGAAATGTAGTTGATCAATTGCTCTCCACCGGGACTGTGTAAAAGTCTTGCCAAAAAAGTTTCTAGCCCCTTGCCCAACTCTAACTAATGGATCAAAATAAATGACTTAAGCCAGTCAGCTCAGATCCCCCAAATCAATTTTGAATATCATTAAGAAATTGCCATTTTTCTAGATGCTTTTTACGGGACTTTTTTATTAATTAATTATCTCATATAATAATATGACCAATCTGCCTCTTTGTGGGTTGTATAGTGAAATCTTAGCATCTGTACCATTTTTGTTAGTAGGGGTGTTTCGATTTAACAAAAGAATCATATTTATTTGAATCTTTAGTAAATTTAAAATGCCCATCTTTATTCACAATAATTACTTCATTGAATACAACATATTGCAGACTTATATTTAATATTTTTCTAAAACTTTCTATTAAGAAACCCCTCACCTCTTCGACGCACTTTATATTAATATATCATGATGAAAAAAAGAAAGAAATACATACAATTAGAATAAAATTTAATATACTGCGAAGAAACAGTGAGGGACCATGAGGTCATTAGATTTTTTTAAGACGTTTCAGTAGGAACAAAATACTTTCCATACTTTGTTTGTGCTACTTTATATTTGACTATGATTGAGAAATTGTCATTTTCGGGATTTTTTGCAGTACTTTTTTCATTACTTTGTACAGTGGGGTTTTAGCATCTGTACCATTTTTATTAGGAGACCTGTTTCTATTTATCAAAAAAAAAAAAATTTCGGAGATGTCCATCATTATTTGCGATAATCAGTTCATCGGATACAACATATTAGAAAATAAACTTAGAAAATATTTTTTTCAAACTTTCTGTTAAGAAACCCCTCACCTCTTCGATGCACTTTATATTAAAATATCATGATGAATAGAAATAAATAAATAAATATGATTATAATTAAATTGAATATAGTATACTGTGAAGAAACAGTGAGGGACCATGAGGTCATCAGATTTTTTTAAGACATTGGTTGGAACGAAATACTTTTCATACTTTGTTTGAAGTGCTACCTTTTATTTGACTATGATTGAGAAATTTTCATTTTCTGGATTTTTTGAAGTACTTTTTTTTCATTACTTTGTACAGTGGGATTTTAGCATCTGTACCATTTTTGTTAGGAGACTTGTTTTGATTTATCAAATTTTTTTTTTCAATTTGAATCATTTGAATATTCGAAAATGTCCATCAATATTTGCAAGAATTAGTTCATTGAATACAACATATTACAAAATAAAATTATTTTTCCTCAAATTTTTTGTTACAAAACTCTTTACCTCTTGGACAAACTTCTTTTGCACTTTGTCATCATCAGTAAGCACAATATCATCGAATGACACATTGCAGGCTGTAGCGAGATCAACCATCCGCGTTAAACTGCTCCTCAGTGAAACACGCTGAAGACAGATTAATAGAATTTTTGTTTTCGTCAATATGAATTCAAATACAAAAAATATCGAAATTTTTTTATAAATAGGACCAACAACAACAACAACTGACTTTGGTTGAAAATTTTAATAAGAATTCTCAGAACTGAGGAAATATGGCAGAGTGAAACAGGCTAAAGACAGAATAATAGAATTTTTGTTTCGCATAATATAAATCCAAATATGAAATATAGCAAAACCAAACATTTTTCATAAATGAGACTTTCTACTAACTTTGGTTTGCAATTTAAAGTATGCGTTTTCAGAAACGAACAGATATGGTAGATACGAAATGATCTGGCAACACTGATCAAGACTTTTCGGAACACTATGAATGTAATTCAACAATGAAATTGTTTTCTGTTCATGTGTGTTGCCTATTGCTTTCATGTTATTCAATACAATATTCTGAAAATTCTTAATCCGTGTTGTATGATATGCTCTGTTCCGAAACGCTCGATTTTGACCTGCATAGTACCATTAGATAGATAGAATTTTTTTTTTGTCATTTTCAAATATCAAATTTTGAAAACAGCGGCCAGTATAGAAAAATATGTCATGACACTAAAACCAACTGAATGGTTTATGGCATTGCAAGATGCAATGCAGTGACAACCATGGCTATTCATTACAGATAGAGATAGGTAGGTGAATAGGTAGAACTTTTTTGTCATTTTAAAATATAAGATTTTGAAAACAGCAGTCAGTGTAGAAAAATATGTCATGACACTAAAACCAAATGAATGGTTTATGGCATTGCAAGATGCAATGTAGTGATAACCATGACTATTTATTACAAATAGAAATAGGTAGGTGTTGGTGAAAATAGGTAGAACAAATAAAAAAGGGTTTTTGTTGAAACTACAGCACTTTACTAATTAAATGACCAAGCGAAGTCAGGCAACTCTGGCATTATAAGCCTTATATGGTATTCAGTGGACAGAGTCAATGTGATCAAATTATTATTTTATTTTATTCGCCAACTATTTTATTATATATATTTATATCTCTATTTATTAATACGATATAACTTACATTTGGTTTTTCTGATCTCACTTTTTCAGGGGATGGAAATTCAGACTTGCCGAGAACCTGAATCAATAAAATTTTAGTATTCAGTATTTTATCCTGTGGATTTTTATACATTGGACGTCGTTACATACAAGAAGCATAGAGAAAGGACGAACAGTTTGCTGCTCGACATTTCACAACTCATTGCCGAACGGGTAGAGCCGTCGGCTGGTCATCTATGCTCACCTAGAGGTTCTGGGTTCGGCTTCACCTGCACAGATTTATTCAGCACATACACGATGTTTCCTGCTTGTTGATCACCTCACTTCACTATATGCCGTGTTCACTCTTGAACCTTGACGTGAGTAAGTGACTAGGGACGCTGAACTACTCGCCGGTCCAGAGCGGTTTCACGTGACCTTGGTCACGGCTTTCCTCTGCTATCAAAGTTCAGCATGCTCGCAAGCCGGCATGGTCGCATCATGCGTCTATGTATAAGCCCGCAACGGCTTTCCCGTGAATCGAGGGTAAATATGATACATCAATCAAGTAAAAATATCAAAGATTACTCACATTTGTATTCAAAACAGGAGTCGGTAGAAGCAGGTTCAATGAAGATGACGTTGACTTGATTGTGTTCTTACGTCTGAATGTTTTCAGAGGTTTTGGCAATATTGTACTTTCCTGATTCTTTTTATGATCAGCTATCCAACTCAGGTCTGAACCTGAAGCTAAATGAATGTATAAATTTATCCTCGATTCGATAGAAACCGTATCAGGCTAATAGATATATTTTTTTTGATTAATGTATCATATTTACCTTCGGATTCACCGGAAAGCCGTAGCGGGCTTATACATGGACGCATGATTCGACCATGCCGGCATGTGAGCATGCTGAACTTAGATAGCGAAGGAAAGCTGTGGCCAAGGTTACGTGAAACAGCTCTGTACCGGCGCGGAGTTCAGTGTCCCCTATCACTTACTCACATCAAGGCTCAAGGGTGAACGCGGCATATAATCAAGTGAGATGATGAAAAAGCGTGCAACATCGTGGTAGGTGCTGAATAAATCTGTGTAGGTGAAGCCGAGATTCGAACCCAAAACCTCTAGGTGAGCATAGATGACAAGCCAACGGCTTTAAATAATGTATTATATTTATTCTCGATTCAACGTGAGCCGTATCAGGCTTATTAAGGGTTGATGCATGTTGCAACCATGTAGAGGAAAGCTGTGACCAAGGTCATGTGAAACTACCCTGCACTGGCAAGGAGTTCAGCGTCTCAGGTTGAGAACCACTGCTATGGAGAGACCATACAGATATTTTACAAAACTTGGACAATATATATATATATATATATATCTTTTTAACATGATTTAAAAATTGACTAAGTAAAGAGTTAGTGATTTAGCTGTGAAAACTTGACAAAGGATAGCTGATGATTGCCACCCTAATGGGATTGTTTTTATTAAGATTAGTTTAAACATTTTTTTAAAAATCGACACCAATATTCTTATAGTTAAGTGTAAAATGTTTCTACGCTAAGTAGCCTACCAATACTACAATTTCTCACCGATAAATACAAAGTTAAGTAAGTATTCAGTATAGTTTTTCAAGCTAGTAAACATTGTATTTAGGGAAAACAGTCAAAAGCATTCAATTCTATAAGTTCGTTTTTCGAACGATCTCTCTGTACGCCAAGTGTGTATTCACACAATTTCATTTGTACACAATATATTCCCCCTGTTTTCTACCTTTGTGTTATTTTAGAAAGCAAGGCAAGCTAACTTATGCAGTGTTTTAAGGCAAATAATTTGACAGGCCAAAATTTCTCTATTGTGCCCTGACACAGTATGGTTTTTCAAGCTAGTAAACATTGTATTCAGGGAAAACAGTCAAAAGCATTGAAAGGGAAAGAGAACGTACCACGAGGGTCAGAGAAAAAGAAAAGAAGATCTTTGGTCAACACAGATTTAGCTGAGGAAGGAACAGTTATAGACAGGGTTACCATTTTGTGCTTATTTCTAAGATTTGTGCTTATTTTCTTAACCTATGTCTTATAAAATAACGATGCGCTTATTTCTAAGAAAGTGCTTATTTTTGAGTTGCGTGCTTATTTTGTCTTAGAAACATGAATGATTCGTTCGCGTACAAAGCTTCCGTTGAAATAAATGATTTGACCTTTGCATTGACTCAGTAAAGCTAATATTTAAAAATATGCGCAGATAAAAAAATAGGATTGTGGATGAGAATTGTGTATGATTTCTTTCTCATTTTTTTCTGCGTTTCTGCCGTAGTTCAGTGCCCAAAAAATTTTTTCGTGCCTTCGGCGCAATAGTTTTTATGCCCGTGCTTATTTCTAGCTCTAGGTAGATGGTAACCCTGGTTATAGACAATACTTTATAAATATATTACTGGTGTCTGCTGGACTTGGATAACAGAGGAAAGCCGTGACCAAGGTTCTTTAAACCAGGGGTTGCCAAACTTTTTGGGCCACGGACCACCATTTGTAAATCTGTTTTTTCCCGGACCCCCATTTTTTAAATCTGTTTTTCTCAAACCCAGGTCACGGCTTTCGGGAATCATTGTGAACAACTCTTTGACTGAACAACTCTTTGACTGCGAATTTTGAAATGGCGCAACAACCAAGATTTACCATTGCAAAATCTTGCGAAATCAAATATTTGTGGCAGTTTTGTCCTATCGTCACGGACCCTACTTCGGGACCCCTGCTTTAAACCACTTTGAACCGACGAGGAGCTCAGCGTCTCCAGTCACTTACTCACATCAAGGATCAGGGTGAACACGGCGTATTGAAATGAAGCAATCAAGCATGTAGTGCATGTGCTGTAGTTCCAAAGAAATCTGTGCGGGTCGAGCCATGACTCGAACCCTAAACCTCTCAGTGAGAATTTTTGATTGATTGATGTATCATATTTACCCTCGGATTCACTGGAAAGCCGTAGCGGGATTATACATGGTCGCATGATGGGACCACGCCGGCTTGCGAGCATGCTTAACTTAGATAGCGGAGGAAAGCCGTGACCAAGGTCACGTGAAACCGCTCTGTACTGACGAGGAGTTCAGCGTCCCCAATCACTTACCCACGCCAAGGCTCAAGGGTGAACACGGCATAAAGTGAAGTGATCAACAAGCGTGCAACATCGTGAAGGTGCTGAATAAATCCGTGCAGGTGAAGCCGAGATTCGGACCCAGAAATGTGAGCATAGATGACCAGCCGACAACTTTACCCGTTCGACCACCGGACATCCGTAGAATACATGACTAGCAAACATATTTACAAGTTCGGCCACCGGACAGCAATGTAACAGATTTTAAGCAATGTCTCAAAACTCTCACCTGAAGCTGCACTGCTTGTAGATTCAAACAATTTGCTCTTCCTGATTCGTTTTGGCTTCATATCTGGTTAAAAGAGAAATAATTCTTGTAAATCAATATTGATTGAAAAGCCGTATCATAGTAATATACAAAATTTAGTTTTAATTTGTGACCCTCAACTTGTATGTTTCATTGCTGGATTATAAAACATTGCAAAGTACATTGTAGTGACAATTAAAATTAAAACCTCTAGCTTGTTGTCTTCTTTTCTGCTTCTCTTCAACTTCATGCAAATTGAAATCAAAATCATCGAATGAAACTCTCGGTTTCTTCTTCTTTTCTGAAACCTGTGCAAATAAAACAAGGATTGCCTGGTGCTATTGGAAAAACCTTCACAGAAGAAATATCGATATCATTAAATCCAATTAAAAAAAAAAAAATTTATATTTATTTTCAAATGTAGCAAGTGATGTTGACACAGATAATTGGTCGACAGGACGAATGGGGACAGACTAAACGTCAATGGTCGACAGTCACATGGTTGACTAACCTCAACCGAAACCCTAAATCTTACAGTTGGTCAGGTTTACCAGGTATATTTTTATCAAGCACTGACATAAATCTATATTGATAGTGTGATTCACTGTGCGTGAAAGCTGTAAAGGGCTTAAGACCTGCTGTTCCCAAACTGTTTGCCGCAGCTCACTGATGTGGCATGAGATGAAATCAGGCGCCGCGAACCAGCAAGATTATATTTTAAATGTTAAAAAAAATGAAATTTGTGATGTAGTTCATAAATAATGTCAAAGTGGCAAACATCTGAACCATCTTTGCTCCATTCATCAAAAGAGTACATACGCTTACGAAATCGAAATAAAATTTTTATGATCAAGACTATTTAAAAAAAATTAGTGTATCATATTAACATCGATTCACCAGTAAGCCGTAGTAGGTAGGGATGGCCATAACCGAATAGTTAGGTATTCCGGAATAATTTATTCCAGATGTTTTCTTAAATTGAGTTTCCAACATTTGCCAATATCTCACAACATCACATGAATCACGAATTTTTAGAGTAAAAATGCTACTTATTTAGGGTTTTCTCCCCGAGAGGCGTATGTCACGTGATTAGCTTAATGGCTGTAGCGATTTCTCAGTTTAAGCGAACAAAAGCTTTTCGTGAACATAGCTACGAAAAAAAAAAAAATTCCGAATATTCGGAATACTTAAATAGATGAAGAATGATATTCAGAATACCTAGCTATTCCGGATGTATTCCGGATATCTAACCCAGTTTGGCCATCCCTAGTAGCGGGTTTATACATGGACGCATGATGCGACCATGTCGGCTTGTAAGCATGTCTGATATTATTTTCAATATTAATTCATTATGAATTCTTCATTTCCTTACTTTCTTTTTCTGTTTTTCCTTCTCTTTCCCATCGATTCACCAGAAAGCCGTATCTGGTCTATACATCGACGCATGATGCGACAACGTTGACTTGTGAGCATGTCTGGTATTACTTTTATTATTAATTCATCATCAATTCTTCAATTCCTTACTTTCTTTTTCAGTTTTTCCTTCTCTTTTTCTGCTTTCATTCCTGCAAAGAACTTCTCAGGAGATTCGTATTCTGGTACAGTATCTGAGAGATCTTTAGGTGGAATGTACTCCTCCCCGCTGCTACTTTGCTGCTTTTTTCGTGGCGTCCAGATACGAGTCTGGATTATATTTAATCATAAATGATCAGTACAAGGAGATATTACAAAGATTTGAATCTTTGAATTGCATTTGAAAAGATTCGAATCGAAAAAGTGAATTAACTGTTTGATTTTCTTTTAACTAACTATGTAGATTTCACCATCACCGTTGTTACAAAATATTCTCCATATTGACCATATCAGTATCAATTATTTTAAGAATAATATTAAGCATCAAAATATAATGATTAATGAATTATTGAATGACAATTTGTAGTAAAAATATTAGTAAATTTCTCAATTCTGATGTTATGTTGTACCAAAACCCAAAATGCTTTTTAGTTTTATATAAAAATATCCGGCAGTATTTTACCAAATTTATCATATTTTAACTTTTAATATTATCGTTTGATGTGCTACTGTTTCCTTATACACTTTATATTTTGAAAATTTTGAATTTTTCCTCACTTTTCGTAGTAGTTTATTCATTTATTGGTCTGCTCAAATAAGAATAAAGCCTGATTTGCCAAAGAAGAGAGATAATTTGATGATATTAATTTGAGTTGAAGAAATAATAAGGACGGCATTTTTTATTTCACTAAATTTTGATAATTAATATTTTTTTGATGAATGTATGTATGATATTTACCCTCAGATTCACCGGAAAGCTGTAGCGGGCTTATACATGACGCATGATGCGACCATGCCGGCCTGCGAGCATGTTGAACTTAGATAGCTGATTAAAGCAGTGACCAAGGTCACGTGCAACCGCTCTGCAGGAGTTCAGCGTCCCCAGTCACTTACTCACATCAAGGGTTAAGGGTGAACAGGTATATTGAGGTGAAGTGATCAACATCTGCAATGCATCGTGCATGTGCTGTAATATTGAAGAAACCTGTAGATAGATGACCAGCCGACGACTTTACCCGTTTGACCGCCGGACGGTAGCGCTACTAGACTACTAGAGTTTCCCATTGAATTCAATTGGAGAAGCTCTTGTACTACTCTGGCTTCTCCAATTTTCGGGAAATCTTCTTGCGAGTCAAGATTTCCTCTGCACCAGGGGTGCACAACCTTTTCGCTATTGCCGGCCGCATTACAGACTTTATTTTCACTAACGGCCGCCAGTGAGTAGGTTATTTCAAGTTGATGTCTGGGTAATCAAACAATGGTGGCCATTCTAAGTTGTAAATTGCAAGTATTTTGTATCCTCTTTCAAATGAATCTAGATTGAAGCTTTTATGTAGAGCAGTGGTTCCCAAATGGTGTTCCGCGGAATCCAAGGGTTCCGTGGAACAAAATTAGGGGTTCCGCGAGATGTCAATTAAAATGAAGATAAATTATTAAAAAAAATATACTTTTGAAGGAATAGAAATCACGAGCGAAATATCTACATTCAGCATTAGAATTGAACAAAACATTCTGAACATTCTGAACGTCACGCTGGTCAGCCGTAGTTTGGCAACTATAATTTGTACTGTGACGTAACAATCATCTGACTTCTCGCTCATTGTTCCCGCTCCGTGTTGTAGTATTGAAAAAAAAAACAGAATGAGAGACAGCAGTAAAGTGCGGTGATTGCTGGCACTACACTTACCTCTATCCGATTTTTTTGAATTTGAACTGTACAATAGATCGATGGTTGAAATATGATGTAAAATAGATATTTTTTGGGGAAATTTAAAAGATAAATATCCGAAATTATCAAACAAGCCATACAAGTGCTTTTGCCATTTGCATCCACATATT
>JAUELA010150676.1:0-14030 GCA_031471845.1 Boltenia villosa | reverse complement strand
AATCGTTCGAGTGCTGGGATTGCCACTGCATGTGTAACAACGGTTTAATATCGCTATTGAAACAACTTGAACACGTTGGGTCGACAGAGTAAACATTACGTAATGGAAAATGGCGGAGTAATAATAAACCCTTGTATGTATCCATACTTGGGCGGTTTCGAATTTCGATTCGATTCGAGTCAGACCTTTCTTCAGTCAAACGAATCACAACGTACTATAACAATGGACAATGAACTAATTTTTACTGACCATAACCATATTATTAAACCTGTCTCAGAACTCATATATACAAATTTAGTAAAACTTCTCTAACTTATCTTTCTACACCAAGAGTATACATACGTTCTGCACATATACATGACTATCTTTTATTCAATGCTGCAAGACAGCGACTTGACATTGAGAACTCGATCGAATCAGTAATTACAAAATTTTGCTAATCGCAACTTAATTGTCGAAGGCGTCGCTATTACGTCACCTTTTAGTTACCTTTAAGCTAATAAAGCTAATCTGTTAATGATATGCCTATGACCGTGAAATCATACATTTCGGATGCGAATAATCGAAGGCAGATGACTTTATACCACGAATCTGTTGAACTAACGGCACATCAAAGATACTAAGCATCGGCAATAACTTGAAAGGTGGCTCAAAACCTATTACTAGTCACACCTTGAGTGCCATATACGATTTAAATCTTCCGGTGCACAAGGGGTTACAATATTACAGATCTAGATTGGCTTGGTAAGAAATGATGAAAGTTTCAGATTGAGTTCATCATTGTTGTTGTTTGGAAAACCGATAGATTAACCCTAAACAAACATATGAAACATATAAATGATACAGCAACCCTCAATCGAAGATGCCGGTATTCTCTTGCAGCAGTAACTGCATGTTTTCCACAAACATTACGTACTTCCGGTTTTATTTCCGTTCAAACGGATTGATTTCTTTTCAAAATGAGGAAATATTTTACTAAATGCGATATTAGGCCTAATCATTTTGAACTATGGCCCCCCATAACCAATTCCCTGTGTATTACTTTGCATTCTAATTAGCCTATTATATGCCTGAAGTAGGCTATATATAAGTTTATATGTCCGTTATACCGGTAGCTTGACAGGGTGTTATTAATACTGGGCGCAGATGGCACATTACATCATGATTGATTGAAATACAATTGCGTATTCCTTTATGAAATGACGTAATACGGACGAGTTTTAATCACGTGTCTCATTTCCAAATTTCATCGATTGGCGAACACTACTGTATTTAAGCAACAATAATCAGGATGGACGATCGTTTTCTCCGAGACTTCGACACTCGAAATGAATTTCATGGAAGAATTGACCTGAAGAAGTATGGATGCGCTATGATAGGCATGAAACGACCGAATGAGTGAATCATTCATTTAATTGATTTCATTTAATATCAAAACACAAATATCTAACGGTACATCAAACATCACGGTTTGTATTGCTTAGTTAATTAGGCTTTTTAGGAATATTTGATATGGATTTCAATTGACTCAATCAATATGTTTAAGGAATACATATATTTAGCTAAAAACTAAGCTAGCCTAGTTCAGCTTTATGGGGAAGAATATTTATACCGCATATATAGGGATGGGCACTTCGAATCGAATCTACGAATCCGATTCGAGTCACGTCTGATTTGAATTGGAAAAAGCGATTTTTTTACGATTTTTTTTTTTTATATTTTGTAAATTTCTCATATATAATGTTGCACCAAATGAAATCTTAGCATCCACTACTTTTTGGTTAGAAGGCCCGATTCGATTCGGATTCGTTTCGGCAAAAAAAATTCGGATTCGATTCGAATCCTTTAAGATTCGAAAATGCCCATCCCTGCCAATATAAGTGTGAATGGCAGGCGGGAGAGAATACTCGAAGCAAAACTACTGCTAAAAAAGAAGATTACATGGAAAATATCAATAAACATTCTTGCCTTTATAGCGTTAAGAAATACGGCTACAATCCACAAATTTGTCAATAAATGTTTGGTGGATCACAATTCAAAAGTATCTATACACACTAATGCCTTTAAATCCCCTTAAACATTACAATCCACATTCTTATCATTCAAACCAAGTTTTACAACGACGGAAGCAGCCCATAAAGGAATCATAAACATTATAGCAGCCTCTGTACTTTCCATTAACGATTCTAGGATCTAGGACAAGACAAACTTGCCATGTACAACCTAAGACAAAAAGTACAAAGTCCCTCCTAAAATGAAGTATAGCGTTTAATATAGGCAAGCAAATTCAATACTGCTATACATTTGGAATCAAGAATGGCCAACCGTCATATATCACATAGCTATAAACCTAAATGAAGAACGGAAATTTGCAGAGAAAAACTGATTAGGCGTCCGCCAAGGTTATACTTAATATATGCTGCAGTATTAGCCAATAAATACAGTACGATATTAGGAAATTCTATTTCGTAACATCATTCTTTAATTATATATCTGCCGTAATATTCATAACCTGATTTCACTGGCACGGTATCCTCATTACTCCCTAACCTAACTTTTGATACTAATACACACATGCCTACAAGTTGAATGACATCAAAAGCACAAAATGGCGAAGATATATTGCGCAAAAACGGTGACGTCATAGGCGACAATATTTTGAGATGACGTTGCAAAAGTTTAAAAGTTGAGTCTCGGCCGAAAGTAAACTAAAACACAGTTTAAAGAGTAACCACTTCCCGTCACTACGCCCTGGTCGAAGTGCTATTGCTATTTATCTAGCACACGTCCAATGCTGGTTTGGAGACGAATAATAATCGTGGTGATGTGGTGATAAAACAGTCAAGTTAATGATTACCGAAAGGTTTATTCACCGGTTGGAACCAGATGAGAAAAAAAAACAAAGGAGGATACTGCTACTTGTGTAAAAAATAATTTGAATATAATTTTTACAGTTGCTTTTATTGGTGGTAATATTTGTGATGTAGAATCCAATTTCAAGAATTTCTACCAGAATTGGAAATTGTGCAATTATGGTGCAAGATTTTCCGTTTCGAGCTACAATGCTTCACAATGAGTATAAGCGCTAGAACATATGGGTGTGTCGAACCACCTATACACATTCCCCGTCTGGTGATCGTTTTACTTACTTCTCTCCACAATGGATGATGTATGTCTCGCCAGGAGAGTAATTCTATTGACAAATGGCTGAATTAAGTCAATAATTGACTGAGTGGATTACGGAAAGAATAAATGTGACTTTATATTGTGATAAAGCAAGCACAAAAATCACACTTCAGTTTCGCTAAGTTTAAACATAGGCACAGTAGAACAATAAGCGTTTCAAGAACAATCATCTATTTTGTGCAATGATTTCACTAAATCGTTTCTAACTTGATTTCAAAACGATTTATTTAAACGCGATCTCTAACGGATGAAACGAAATGTGGTCAAATGGGTAGAAGATAATGTGAACTCTCTATTCTAAAAAGGTCGAAACTCAATGACTCGGAAAATTGGAATGGAATGCGAATCTAATTTGATTTCAGATAGGAACAAAAGTATATTAAGTGTTAGAAAACATCTGCCCTGCTAACTGGTAATTTTACCACAGCTTTTAAAGGTTTTTACGGCTCTTTGTGAATCCAAATCTCCAAATAATATTGTGTGAAATTCAGGATTATAAATACATCTTATCCATGTTGGGAATAGGGGTTGCCAAAGTCGCCAAAGCAAAGTTTATTCATAGTAAATCTATTAGAACCAGAATAGTCGAACGACCTTAAAAAGTAATGAATGTAGTCCCGGTTTTTATTGGTCCTTTAGCGCCTTCAAGTGTCTAAATTTCATCCATAATGGCGAATCACATTCAAGGTAAAATAAATCTTTCAGATTATGTAATAACTCGATGATAGTCGATATGACGAAAGATAGGAAACTGAAAAAATAGGTGACGCATACACACCTATCTCTGATACATAGCGCTCTGTTAAGCTAATACGAATATATCAAAATCCCCGACATCCATAGGCTCCTACCTTAATGACCGGATGTACTCCTTCCTTCATGGATGTGGAACTTTGGAAACCAATTATGCAATCATAGCACTTCCTCATGTTCACAACCAAAATCCATTGTCCGATTTGGAAAATTTCAATTTTTTTTGTATAATTCCAGCCATTTCGAAATCCAACCAATCCGAAGGCTAATTTTAAAATATTCGAAAACGCATACAAAATACCTACATATCCAATTAATAACCCTTCTAGGAACATTCACTACATAAATTCACAGACAGATAGCAGCACAACGCATCTATCTAACGTGAAGTATCTGAGAGGATGCTTCAACAGCGTAAAAGTACCTCATATCGTCGTTTCCTACACAAGTGTGACTAAGTCAATGGCGTAGTTGCCTATAGGGAAATGAACCAATGCATCCGATATTTCATTCACAAAATTCCAGTTTGATAATTCATACAAGACACTTGGCTCGTTATAAAGGTTTTTAAACTTAATTTACAAGATACATTTAGATTTTGAATCAAGTTCGTAAAAGAACTGAATCCATATTCATAACGGCAAGCTTCATAAATTATGTATCTCGATCTAAAACAGTATTGAGAAGAAACCCTCACGGGAGGGAAGATGTTACATACTTTTACGCTATTTTGATTCGAATGGCCGATTAAGGAACCACAATAAAACGAAGAGAGAATAAATTATGACATCACAATCAATAATAATCTCTCGAGTGTAACGTAACTTTTTAAACAATAATAACGGCTCAAGTTCGTAAAAATAACCTTCAATAACATTAATAAACATATTTAACTAAAAATATTCACAAAAACATGAGAAATACAACTTAGCAGTACTCACCGGTTGAAATAAATTCCCCTTCTCTTGGAAGCTGGAATACTTCTTCTGTGATACTGGAACAACTGATTGAATCGCTGAATGCGCTGGCGTGACTGTCTCCGGGATCGCTGAAAAACTGGAAAAGTAAAAGGCGATTTTAAACATACTGTTGACCATCACAGTTTGTAAAGGGAAAACATTGGCCAAATACCTCCCCTTCATTGAGATTTCATTTGGATAAATTACGACCGCAGCCTTGCAAAGTGTGTAGTTTTTAAAAAGAAGACGAAAATTCATAGATTGGTTCCACATTTGGATGATTTAATCAATAAATTTAAACCATTTTAATTAATTAATACATTGCCATAACCCGTTACAATCATGATTAACGTAACTAAACATTGAGCACGAAGAAATAAAACATGTTGTGACCCCTTACGTTTCGTTTATATGAATAAACCTAGAGTGAACTTTTGCCATTGATTCAGTTAACGAACACAAAAAACCGAGCACGCTTGGCTACAGTTAGTATTAGAAAACGTGAAAAGAATGTTAGCTAATTTTAGAAGAATTGTTTTTAAAGTACGGTTTTTTAGTTTTGTTTGTAAGCCATTGTGAATTACGTCAGCGCCCACCACCACAAAGGCGTGGAAACAATGGAAATATGCTTTAGCTAACTAGTCAATGGAATCTATTCGATATGAGGTATGGCATTATCTGTGTGCAAACTTGGCACGTTAACATTGAGACTGCTAAGCCTTATACATTAGCAAACTGTATTTCACATGAAACGTCATTGTACAATTGATACTGGGTACTAGCTGGCATCAAATGAATTTTATATATGGAAATTAATGACTCGTCATCTATTACTGTCCGTTGAATACAGTTGAAATTCAACAAGGAAGTTGCGGTAAACTAGGTAGAAGGAAATTTTCCATGTTCATCATCATCATTCAGTAAAAAACAAACTGCGGAAATCCGGTGATTCGATATTACGTAACATGCTAGTTTCGAATCAGGTCATGT
Source organism: Boltenia villosa (assembly GCA_031471845.1). Classification (NCBI taxonomy): domain Eukaryota; kingdom Metazoa; phylum Chordata; class Ascidiacea; order Stolidobranchia; family Pyuridae; genus Boltenia; species Boltenia villosa. The sequence goes on along the minus strand of JAUELA010150676.1, from coordinate 8,142 downwards.
CCAAATAATTGTTGTCATTGTCACAGACTTATTTACTTGAAAATGACATATAATAAATTGAAAGTTATTTTTGAATTGATTTTGCTCTTTGGTTTCCATTACATGTCTTCTGTTGGACATGGTTGTTAAGATATCGATCGTCTTATGAAAAAGGGCTCAATTGTATATAATGGTGATGTCATACGTTTGTGACGTCAACGAAATCATGTGACGTCATTTATCGGCATCAGTACTTTTTTTAATGTCAAAACGTATTTAAAAGCACAATCGATGCCACCGACTTAATGAAGGCTGGACTTCATTATCCAGGTCTGCTCACAGTTATGGTTGAGCTTTTTACACACATCAGGCCCCGCCCAAAAAGGGGAGGGGTGCAAAAAGGGGATTCAGGGATCTAATAATCCCCACAATGACAGAAAATCGATTTCAACTAAATTCGAGATCCTCCCCAATCCCATTTTTAACCCTCTTCAGGATACACATGGACGATATCACACCATAATCGGTTTTCCTTGGTAACCTAATCGCACAAATGCTATGTTACCACAAAAAGTATCATTAAATAAATATACAACTGACTTGGCCAGTGTTATTTATAACCAGTGTGTGGGTTTCAGTTTTCGATTATTCAATAACATAATATAAATAATACTGTACTTCCTACAATGAGCACAAACTATTACAAGGAGCTGTAGCAATTTCCTAATCACACAAGACCCACAAATCGATGGGATGAGATCAAATAAAAAAAAATATTTCCCCTGAAAACCACCTTTCTTATTCGTCTTCCTATCTTTCTGAACTTCTGCGTATCAACAGATGAGTGTCCAGAGAACGTGCTGCTTCTATTTGGATACTTTGATAGCTTAATATAAGATGACGACGATCCAGTGAGACATTCATTTTCCGAGCACGTGGCAAGACGACCTCGATGCATTTTTTATTTCGTTGTCTTCACATTAATGTATCATAATTTGATAATCCATGTTTACAAGTAATGCTAGTTAGAGACTAAATATAAAAACAGAAAAGTTAGAACTCTCCACTTTCTTAAGATATTCGTTCTTGGTCGGTATTTATAATTATCAGTGCTGATCACCACATTATCAGAAACATCAAGACATATTTGCAGGAACTGGTTGTTTTTCGAATTCGAATCTCACATTACTGCAGTGCATTATTAAAACACATTTTTACCATGTAGTAAGCAGTCAGAATTTTAAAAAGAGCAGGTTTATGTGACCTGGTTACCTGGAATTCAAGCTACATCGCCTTCTGCTCCATAAGGAACACACTACAATTGACAATGCTCCGCTTAGAAAACGCTCAATCGCTGGATAAAATTCAACTTGATATACCACTGAATTCGAAAAAAATCAGAAATAAATTATAATACCCACTAGTTAAAAACTAAATCTCACTCTATCTAACGTTACTCGTATTCATACCTTATCCTTATCTACAAAATTTATATTCCTAGTCAAGCTGATATATTCCACTTCGCCTAACTTCGACAGGCTATTAATATCTAGATTTCTGCGCCAGACATTTCGGAGAAAATGACAAACATCAGTCGCAAGTGAACTCCCAAATGACAATGGAGCTGGACGGTGCCGGAATACTAGTCTGGCAACGTTCCAATTCAAAATCAAAGCGTACGGTATCATCTATTAAGTGAAACATACATACAGGAAATCCCAGCAAAAATATAACAACTTCCATCAAGTTAAAAGATATACAAAGTCGAAGACAGCGTCATATGACGAGGGAAAAGTTGGTTGCGAATGGTGTGGAGTTGTATCAGCAAATGGAAATGAAAATACAAAGGAAATGAAAACGTCATGCGGCGTCACCGTGCGAAATATCAGTAATATCACCTACCAATGCGCAAGAACGGACGGTAAACGTGAAAAAATAGGGACCTAGAACACAACCCTGAGGAACTCCACGCACGCCGTTTCAAGCTATATACATTCCACATCACGCACAAGACACCAGCTAAAATGTTATATATGGCTGTGAATACCTATCATGCAATAAATAAAAAAATGAACATTTTAAAAACTCCGCCTGTTGAAATCCCACGAGTTTACAAACTCAACATAAATAGCCTAGCCGATGAATGACAATAAAACCTATTCCAGACAAATTCAATTTCTCATATTGAAAAGTCTAATCAAAACTTACAAACGCGGAAATCATTTGTTCCTGTATGATTAATCCCAATTGCGCAAGTACGTGCAATAAATACGCAAAATATAAACAGAATGGAGTCTACCGGCGTCTACCGTGAGATATGCGTTCCCACAAACAGAGTATTTTTGAGCCGGTAAATGACGAAATGGATGACATAACCAAACAAAAACAGAAGATATTCAAATCATAAGCGTGGGGCCTCATATCAAAAGTATAAAAAATAATTTTGATATTAAAATAACACTAATCCGATATGAATTTTCCACATTCATATGTAAATAATGACATTTATGCATATATTTGTCACTTCCTGCTAATTTCACTCGGTTATATGTGGATTTGGTATCTATCCGTTCCTTGAGCACTTTATACTAGAATAGCCTAGTTTCATTAGCCTTCTTGCACAACTAACTCTATCCTAAACCTACTATCGCCTGCCAGAATAAATATTGTATACATGTAGCTGTATATCTGCTGCTTCGGGTAAGCTGTTAAAATACAGTGCTCTAAGCCTAAACACTCACTGTGTGTATCCATAGAGCTAACTGAATGATATTTCCACTCTAATGCATTCATTATCCAAACTGAAAAATATAGCGTTTCTGTATATATTTCCATGCCCTTGAAACTTCCCGAAGCAAGACATTTGTAGACGACAACCGAAAAGTTATCGATTTTGAATCACGTCAACGTAACCAGTCGTCTCTTGTCGTAATGAGATCGATAGGACGAAAACTTGAGTGAGATATCCTTGTTGTTGCTGCATGTACATGCAAAACAATCGAGAAATAAATTACATTTCCACAATTTGGTACCAAGGGAAAAAGGCCATCAAGGATAAGTCACTGTAACTTGACCGATTGCAGGAAGAACGTAGATACAATACCAGGCTGCACAGCGTACTGCAATACACATAAGAATTTCAATAACGCGCTTTAGGAGAAATGCACGAACCCAATTAATATCACAAGCAATTATACTGCACTAAATTTACTCACAAATTGCTGTCCAACATCCGGCCATGCATGTATGTATTTCTCATTGTCAAAATTATATATATCTATCTGAATTAGCAATAGGCTCATTTCTATTGTGAATAACCAAATTAGCAATATGTTATTCGCTGGGCTCATTTATATTGTAAATAATCAATCTAGCCGAATTTATATCATCTGAGCACTATGCTGTGTAGTGCCTACCTACACCACAACCTGATATCGTGTAGCATCTACTTAAAATCGAGGCTGCCTTGTCTGAAATCCTCGTTGTTTTTGTCATCATCTTTTATTCTTCTAGAATTAGCATTTTCTTTGGGATAACCCAATGACAAAAATAGTTGCATAACATAATTATATATTCGTATGACAAGGATGCGCAGCATTTTAAGGCATTGTTTATAAGAAATTTTGTACTAATTACACAACACATATTACCAATATAACCGCTACAATGCTGACGCGGCATACAGATCCAAGGAATTATACGGACAAAATATCAACTATTTTTACATTCCCTTTTAATTTTTTTATTTTTACAGACTTTGGCGACATTAAAACAATGAAGGAAGATGGGGCACGAAATAAAACGCAATGCGTAATTCCCGAAGATACTACGAAATCTACGTCACCAACCGCACATTCCACATTACTCGAATGCCGATTTATATTTTCGTATTGTGAATTCGATTTTTCCACCAATCATTACGAGGAAATTGTCACCTGCATATTTGAATATATAGTAAATAGATGACGTCATTTATTCCTACACAATAATAATTACGCAATCTAAAGATATACATAAATCTGCAACCATACCGGTACATACATTACAACGTGTGCAAACCTTCAACTTCAGTAAGTTGACTACCTATAGCCTTTAACCTAATTAGAAACTGGAATATTGCCTTTGAATTTTAAAGCGCGTTCCATTTTAGAATAAAAATACCATTCACAAAGCGGTAGGGCAAGATGAAGGCCGAAGATCTTTAAATGCCACCAAGAATGAATGGACTTGCCTAAACGCGTCAGCGTTTCAACTAACAATAGTAGAATGCGTATTCCTTCCGTTTCGAAATTGTAAATCGGCATTGTGCAGGTACCAGCATAGAAATGACGGTTCCTGCCTACCTTTGAAATTGTCTCTCGAGAGACACTCTATGATGACTTCAGCACAAAATGAATGAATCACATACAACAGTGAGTAATGTGCGGGACAATATTCTTAGTCTGTTGCCTTCCCAAGTATAGACATAAATGGAAAGTACCATTCAAACAGGCATTAATAACGAATAAGTGAGAATATGGTCGAAAATCTTGGAAGATGCAACGTTGTTGATCGAACTATTTTGCTAATTTAAAGCACCAATCCAAGGGTGGTTCTAAGAGGGGCCACGAAAAAAACAATTACTAAGCATTTGTCCAGATTCCAATCCGTACTTCCATTGTCCATAATGCAGTTCCCGTCGTCACGTGACGTGACGTAGACACATTTGTTAGGTGTTTTTCATTATTAAATAGGCAGTTTATTTTCTCCCAAAAATTAATTATTTTTTCGGGGATTTTCTTCCAAATATTTTTTCCGGAATACCCTCCCCTGATTTATCACTTCACTACAGGGCGATACTAAAATACGTAAAGTGGAAATATGGAAATAGGAAATGTGTATTAATACGCAATGCAATGGGTTGGGGCGAGAGGCTGTGTTAGAGATCGACTTACGGATTACTTATGCTGTGCGGTCTCATCGTTTCCGTAATTTCGCGATTCGTGACTCTGTCTTTAAGGTTGCCGCTCACGAAATATCGATTTAATTTATATGAGATACGCGATGAGAACAAGAGAGATCAGCAAACTTGACTTCAAGAAAAGCCAGTCTTCAAATGTTGTCCATATTGAATGGGACAAGTATATGTATCTCAGGGTTCTAGGACAATTGCCCCCGGACAACTTCCCCTCGGACAATTGGCCCCGGAAAATTGGCCCTCACAAAAAATACAAAGTTTTTTTTTATAAAAAAAAAAAAAAAATGATTTTTTTCGAAAACAATTTTTTTATCGAAAAATTAAACCCAACCATCCTAACCCTGAAGCTAACACTAACCCTAACTCTAACCCTGAGATATAATTTTTTGAATGTTGGCTAAATATCCTTGCTATGGAACTATTTCATCCAATTCACATTAGTTAATATTCTTCTCTCTGCAAATATTGGCTAAATGTCCGTTGGCCAACTGTCTGGATACCCTTTGAAATGTGTGATTATTCGTTCTTCTAATGGTTAGGGTTAGTGTCGGGGGGGCTGGTGGCAATTGTCCGGGGGCAGTTGTCGGGGGGGCAGTTGTCGGGGGGGCTGTTGTCCGGGGGCAATTGTCTGGGGGCAATTGTCAGGGGGCAATAGTCCTAGGTGGAAATTGTCCCGGGGCAATTGTCCGTGGGCAATTATCCGGGGGCAGTTGTCCTGGAACCGTATGTCAGGTAGCCAACTCAGATCTTGAGGTCTTGGAGATCTCAAACATAATCCAGATTCTAATTTACAGTGAAAATCTAGTTCAGGAAATTAGTGTAACCGCCTCACAATGTAAGATTTTCATTTGACCTTGCCCGGAATATCCAAGGTCAAAAAGTATCATTTTTTTTGCATGAACTCGCAAAATGTCAAAACAAATTTTTAAAAGAAAACAAAACGGCCACCCATACTAACACTGTGATGTAAATATAAATACCACCATAACCATTACTGAACGTGACCAGTTTCATGTCTCATATCCAGCTAGCGAAATGACAGCTGCGTCATTCGTGTGTTTTCTAAACATAATCAAGATATAATCCCGGATAAACGATTTCAATGAGAAAGTGAACAGGCACAATGACCTTAGTATAGTTCTCAAATAAACCCGTGGAGAAATCAACCTGGAAGAATTCAGAATTTCAAAGCAAAATGAATGAACTCGTTTTGTGTTAAAGCCATATCATCAAAATTCCAACCGCGAGATGGTGCAAGAGAGCACAAAATCGTTCATGTCTTTTCGGTCGTTTGTGGAATCGTGTCTCCATTGTAAAACTGTTGCAGTTCTGGCTTCAAACCAGTATTGTCATAAATTAAGATAGATAGATTCCTGAGAAGAATAGATCTCACCTGGTTTACTACTTCTGGTTGAACCATCCAAAGTTTTCCACCAGTTAGGGCGCAATATTTTTCAAACCATACTGTGGGCGCTGCTTGTCCGCAGGATAACTGATGTGCGGGCACACCTTGAATATCTGAGAAATGAAAAAAAAGTCTTCATATAAATAATGTCGACCATGATAATATATAAATATTTTTGAAAATGTATGAATAGCATCTAGATGCATAACCATGAGCATATGGACACTAAGAAATGAATTGTAGCGAGTGATTGCTATGGACCTATTTTATCCAATTCGCATTTCGCAATATTTTGTTCACGAGAACGAGATTAGCTCGCCTGTGAGTTGATCATTTTTATTTTATAGAGTTTACAAAACGAAAGTTAATAAGTTAATATTTGTAATTATGTTGGAGCAAAAACTCTGAACTTGACAAAATAGCTGATAAACTGACATTGTGCTCAACATGGATGAAGCCAAGAATTTTCAAGAAATTCACCAAAATATTAGACCAGTGTACATACGCTCCTACTTTTAAAGCAACTGTCAGATACCATAACCGAACTGCTTTCGAAATCGTTATCCACGACTGTATATGATTGTAAAATATATATATTTTATACCCCAGTATTGAATTGATTATTACTGACAATAGTGTGTGAAATTGGAAGCTAAAAAGCATATAGTAGTAACCGTTATCTACGACTGTTACCCTCATCAATGTATAGTTGTACAATTTGGTATCCAGACATTTGGCCAACATTCAAAAAATTGTATTTGTGAGTTGTGGTTATGGTAAGGGTTAGTGACACACAAAGGAAAGATTTTTTTTGAATGTTGGCAAAATGTCCTCTCTGCAAATGATGGATAAATTTCCGTTGGCTAAATGCGGGGATTCGTAAAATTTACACCCCGACCCAGTACCTAATTGATTATTACGACTTCAAATAGCAATAGAGTGTGGCATTGGAAGTTAAAATACATGGAGTAGTGTTACTTCGGGTCTCTGAATTGAAAAGTTCAGTAAACATGGTTTCATTATCAGAATCAAACAGGAAGTCTTGTCAATTTACATGTTAGAGGTGTTTTATTGGCTTCGTATCTTTCGCTAACGGCATATGTCAATATTTATTTACTAATAAAGACAGCGCGAACGCTGCACAAAACCACGACAAACAATGATCTTGTTATACAGTACAGAAAAGCTGTCTATGTGTTGATCCTTCACGCCACGAGGTCAACCGTATGCTGTAGATAGCAAAGGTTTGTGGGGAGTATTCCCACGGGTTTGAAAATACGTTTGACTGGTTCAAACCTCATCTATCGAGTGATTTCCGATTGATAAATTTTTTGAGGTGCAGCGAGGTGAAAATTCGCGCATTTGCAGTCGCGATAATTCAAAGTAATAATGTAAAGTCAAAATTACATTTTCCGATTCAATTCTTCCAATTACCTATGCCGCAGTCAAATTGGTGACGATAATTACAATTACCACTCAATTAATATACGTTGGACAAGAAATTTTACGCTTTTTGTCAACTTCGATTGTGATCTAATTAAAGCAATAAGCAATACCCTGCTTTTAAGTGTACAATACCAAACTGTGCTACCAAATTTATTGAATCATCAATGATAATGAGGGACATGAAAAGCATGGTTGGGGATTACAAGTCATTTATGAAGTTCTACAAGGGTTAGAGATGGGGCTGTTAATTTCCGTCATTTTCATAAATGTTAACTGGTACCAGTGGTGCAGTGCCAATTTTATAGGTGCCGGAGCTCTGGTGGACCTGACAAAAGCTTGCCATTTTCTATATCTA
>JAUELA010150566.1:0-14030 GCA_031471845.1 Boltenia villosa | reverse complement strand
CGTGCATGTTCATGTATGTGTGTGTAGAGGAAATCTTGACTCGCAAGAAGATTTCCCCAAAATTGGGGAAGCCGGAGAGAGAAGAAGGGTTAATTTAGGAACCTCTTTTGCACCCCTAGTGACATCTTGTGGACCCAACTTTATTACCATGACCTAGTCTTTTTAAATAATGATAAATTTTATAATAATAATTTGATTTTTTATATTTAAATTAGGAAACTGAAACCATGGCGTCCGCTGTCAGAGATTTAACTCTTTTTTGGGAAGACAGGGATCAAGGGTCATGGGTCAGGGAAAAGATTGTTCTGAAGGAAGGAGGAAGAACTTCTCTTGATCTCAGTAATGATCAGAGAGGTCAGATCCCAAAAGCTGTTTTCGTTCTGAAAGATTTGAATGAATTGTACATGTGGAGAGCGGGATTGAAGGTGGGTGATACAATATTACTATTAGTTGGTCTTATTTACCACTGAAACAAAAAAATATAATATAATTTAGAACTATTTATCCTCCATGATATAACAAGTGATCCCCTATTAAATTAATTTTGTTTGAGCATCCTTGTCGCTCACACCACATACGGATCCACAACTAGAAGAAAGCATAGAGAAAGAATAAACCGGTTGCAACACGACATTTCACAACTCTTGGCATATTAGTGAATGTCAGGAGTGACACATATAAACTTGGTATCCGGACATTTAGCCACCATTTTGCAGGGAGGAAGGACATTCAGCCAACATTCAAAAAATTATATTTTAATTTTATAATTTTTTGAATGTTGGCTAAATGTCACCCCTGCAAAATGTCCTTGATACGAACTTGAGCATAAAAATATCAGCGCATGGAATCCATGAGGTTGACAACCCCTGTGATATGTAAATGTGAAATTAATATCTTTTGCTTAAATTGTTGTGTGGGTTTTTCGATTTAGTGTGCCGGACAGAAATACCTTGAGCCTTATGAAAAAAGAAACACACACAAACTAACACAAACTTTCCTTCAGCAACAATCTTTTAATAATAAAAACAATAATTCCTTAATACAATCAAATACTTCAAAAATATTACCTAACCTTACCAACACGTAACTCAAATGTTACCATTCGACAGCGTTCACTACTTGGAATTCAATACGGCGCGAATACTCTATAAATACTTTATCTAATCTCATGCAACCGTTCAGTACTCTTATCATTTTCATCTACTACCTTTTACAGAGCTTCCTTACTCAATGCATATAATAATGTATATATATTTATTTAATTTTACGATATTTATATATTTTATTCAATTATTTATTTATTTATTACATGGAATGTATACTGCTTATTGATAACATTCAAACCCCCCATTTTCTCAAAGTTCATGGGAAATATTGTCGATTGATAACCCCGGGATAGACACGGTCACCACTTTACTTTAACATCAGTAGCTGTGCGAAAGCTGCCCTATTGGGTACCAAATCTTTAACCCCCTCTGCCAATTACGAATGGGTACTTAGATTGGAACCACATATACCATAATGAATTTATAATCCCCTCACCTCCCCACAACCACCACCATATTTGGTTGCATATTTTTCAATACTAGCACCTCGCCTAATTTTTGGCATTGAGACCCTTCGGGTCAACCTTATAACTACGCGTCAAGATAAGACACCTGTTTCTTTTCTTTTTGCAGAGCTTCTCCACTCGACTCTGCCAGCTCAGAAATCTTAACATTTTGAATCTGAGTCGAAACAAGATCTCAAGCATTCCAAAGAACATCTGTCATCTCCAGAATTTGTCGGAACTCGATCTCAGTCACAATTTATTACAAGAAATACCTGAAGAGATCGGAAAACTAAGCAAACTCACTTCAATACATCTCAGTTTTAACTCTATTTCAAAGCTTCCAGAATCAATTTGCGAATGTAAGAGCCTAACAACGGTTGATCTGATGTCAAACCAGATCGAAGACATGCCAAAGAACCTCAAAAAACTAACATGTTTGGCCAATCTTGATTTGTCAAAAAACAAGCTCTCTGGCGCCCTCCCGAGGTCAATTTGCTCCGTGGCTTCCCTGGAATGGTTGGATGTCAGCTACAATAAGTTGGAGCAACTCCCAAATGAGATTGAAAATTTAAAACAATTGAAGTCATTGTGGCTTCAGAATAACATTATGACATCACTATCAGAATCATTGTGTTCTGGAATGACAATATATCTCGATACTTTGAACATAAACAAGAACAAGTTGAAAAGTCTTCCACGAAATATCGGACATTTAAAACATCTTGTGACCTTGTGGTGCACTGACAATGACCTTGAGATGTTACCAGACAGTATTTGTGACCTTCAGAGGTTAATGACCCTTGAACTTTCAAGAAATAAAATAGATATACTTCCAAACGAAATCGGGAAGTTAGAACGCTTAAATTTATTGGGGCTTAGTGAAAATAAGTTAAAAACTTTACCTCTGTCATTTTTTGGACTAAAAAACATCAGATTTGTAGATTTAAGTTATAATCAAATATCTAATGATATATTTGGGGATATTTTTGAATGTTTTTCAAGATTTTTGAAAATTTATCAAGAAATTTCTCACGAATATATTGAAGAAGGAATTCTATTGCATGGAAATAGTTCTATTTCTGCTATTGCCTAAACCAGTGGTTCTCAACCTTTCACGGCCCCCCTACCAAGATCCTCAACACCTGTCCCCTGCCGCCAAAAAATGACAGGCGCAATGGAGTTACCGGCACGAAAGAGTTAAACATAGCCTGCTCATGGCCCCCCAGCGAAGGTCTCATGGGCCCCCTTGGGGGTCCACCAGCCCCCAGTTGAGAACCACTGGCCTAAACAATATTTCTCTTCTTTTGAAAACAAATATTTCTGGGTTTTGTGTCATATGAAGTCAATTTGAATGAAAATAATGGAAAGATTGAATAGTGTTGTATCTGTACAATGCATACTTTACCAACAACTTAATCTTCTATAAAATCAGTCAGTAGTATTCATGTTTAGAGGCAAATATTGTCTAAAATGATAGAAAATGCCACTAATTATATTATTTACATGTGAAAAATTCATCGAAAACTTGCCTTTTTTGAATGAGAGATGCTGAATTCTCAGATATTTCAAGAATGAAAACACTTTTTGATTTGAAGATTTAGAGGCCTAGAATGAGGATATGTTTGACAAAACCTGTACATATGGTCAATGCTCCCTATAATTTTCATATCATTGTGCAATAGATTTTTTGTCTGTACAAAGCTAAAATAAGGTTTGCTGGGATTTTTAGTTTAATCGCATTATTATTAACGTTCATTTCACTGTAAACTGTTTATGTGAGCTGCGTTTCAGGGATGTATGTACGTGCGCACAGCTCAGAGGGGACAGTGCATATGGTAACGCTAAATTTGAAACAGCTGAGGTTGGTAAGAATTGTACGGAGACTTAATATTAAATACCTTTTTGATGTAATAATCCTTCCTGTGACCTCATCAATAAAGAACGAATTCAATGCTTTGTTATTTGTGACATCACAAAAACTGTATCGAACAATTCCATTTAACCCTGAGTCAGCATCAGTGGCAAGAACATGTCCAACTATTAGACCAGCTGGTTCTTCCTGTCAAGGAAAAGAAAAAGGCTTAATATTTTTATTAATGAAAAGGCCATGATTTAGAATAGGGTGGTTCAACTACGAGCCCGTGGGCCACCTGTGGCCCGCCGAGTTATTTTTAATGGCCCGTTAGCGCTCATAATGATATATTTCTTTATTGTATTTTTTTAGAAAAAAAAAATTAGCAATTTCGATATTTAAAAAAATAATACTGCAGTATAAAAACAAGAGCCAATGCGACTGATTTAAACATCTTAATTTTAAAAACATCTTAAATCAAAAACCATATATCAAATGCGAAATGAAACACTATACTAGGCGCTTGTCTTCGACCTGCCACTATCAACATATAAATCCATATTGAGACTCCATATTGATAAAAAAGTCTCGGCCTCAGATATCCCATTAGCAGACAAGAATATTACCAGCATTAGGTGTGAATAAATTCAAAGCCCCTGAAACTAATGATTGCAAGATTGGTTGAAAAAGTGACACCAATTATGGAAAAACCCTATAAAAGTAAGATACAAATTCAGTTTTCATTTGTGGCCGAGAGTTGTATGTTTAGTGCTGAAGTGGCTGCAATGCCAAGAAGTTGGACCACCCTGGTTTAGAACAGCTGATTCAAAACATCGATCTTTACCTCGAAAATTGAAATTTCTTTCCTCCTCGGCTCCTCGAACAATGGAGCGTGGTCATTCACATCAACAATGTCGAGGAAGATACTCATGTTGCTATGGAGACCACCACCATCCGTTGCTATGACAACCAACTTCGGATTCTCAAGGTCGCGAGGGAGATTTGTCAGAGGTCGTTTGATCGTGACATGTCCAGTTGCTTCTTGAATGTTGAAAAATTCTGTGAAAAAAAGAAGAAAAAAAAAACATTTTAGAACAAGAACCTTTAATCATAAATATAAAGTAAACGATTTCCTTGAACCTGCCCTCAGCTTCTTTTCTAGCTTTCCTGTTTATTGTAACATATATACTCTCAAGAGAAAGACATTCACTTTTTTAATGCTTGTACACGGAATGTAATGTTAATATTTTTAATGTTTAAATTTTTTTTCTATCTATTTTCACATTTGTAATTAATAGTCATGGTTGTCACTACATTGCATCTTGCAATGTGATAAACCATTCAGTTGGTTTTAGTGACATGTCATAAATTTTTATATACTGACCGCTGTTTTAAAAATTTTGTATTTTAAAATGACGAAAAATATAAATCCATCTAATATTTCAATAGTTTTACAATCTGAAACTTGGTTAGATTAAACAGAACATAATTAAAAAAATTATTTTGGAAAAAATGAATTTTGATCCATTAAATCATTGGTTTCAAAGCAGTTTAGTGTGAGAGGATGTAAGGGATATACAAAGAAATCCATTTATTAAATGTGAAGGTCATACAGTCATTTTTTTGTCTTATTTATTATGTTACATGCAACATAATACAACAATTTATGAAATTGTAATCGATTCATCGAGTACAAATATATTAACAAACAATATCATATTTTAATTAGGTAAGGTTAGGGTTTGGAAATCAAGAGAGCAACATTTTACTGACTTCCCACTACCATGCACCCAATTGTATTCGTGCTCTAATGTCGATGAACCTCATGAGAAATACCATATCTTATTTAGCCCTTACTTTCAACTTACATGGACCATACTTTTGTAAGCGATGAAAAAATAAATATGATAAGCTCAAATATCTATAAAATATTACAGTAGTAGTTTTGCTATGATTCAAGCACTGCTTGGAGTTGTTACTTGGTTACGAATGTATTTCATATGGACAATGAGAATCACTACATTGTTCTGACAAAAACGAAGCTTAAACTTGTAAATGACGGCATAAGTGCTGGAGAGTAATCATGGAAGTCCTATAAACAGTTTATTTACTATTTAAACATTACGACGCTGTTCCCCATTCCTTTTCCATGGAAAGGTTTGTTTTGTAATCCAAGTAAACTTATAATAACAACGTTGGCCACTTGACAACTTTCAAGATGTGAAGTACACTCAAGCATTACCCAGGAATTTGGATTTAGGTGAATTTAACCCCTTTGACAACAAAGAGCAGCAGAAACTAATCTTTTATGTTCTGTCATCAAAGTTTCATTGAAGATCATGAAAAAATATAAAGAAACAGAGAAAAAACGAAAGAAGCTTTTGCACTGCTCCAGCTACACCAATTTCTTAGTATCAAGATTTCAGAATAACGATTACTTTGACAAACTTTCACGCATAACATGGCCTTAGCAGTCATTGGCATCAAATATCTCTGCATAAAATTCCACTTTAGTAGCTCGTTTCTATAGATGCTTGCGTTCAAACCTCTTACTAACTCTCACTAATCACGTCATATCACGGATCAGCGATTCTCTATACTTTATGATGCAAATTTAATTTTTATAGTGCTTGGGTAAGGGAATAATATTATTAATAATAAAACAACCCTCATCACATAGTTGGCAACTCTAATCTCACGCTTCAGTGGTGTTGCTATGACCAAGATAAAGGCCACTTTTTGACAAGATCACTCATCCCTGGTATTAGCATGACTTCCATCAATCATAATGTTGAAACTTGTTTTACATCTTCATAAGATGGATGATAATTTGGTAACAAGCAACAAACTTTGATCTCTCTCTGATTAAGATTTAGAGATTATTTGAACTTTAATACATCATAAAGTTTAATAGAATTATCAAACAATGTATATTATCAAATTAAACATTGTTAACTCCAGGTGTTTTTTCTTAGTTTAAATGAACCTGTGGTTTGGCTGATTGGGCTGATTTAAACTGTAAGTTCGATCCATTATCAATCAACGTACCACACCGCATTGTTTACAAAACATATACTATCCTAAATTGAATACAGGCAGAAAACTCTTTTATTAACAAAGCTATAAATCTCTGTAAAACAATATGTTTCTAATGTTTCTCAATTTGATAAATATATACTTGGAAACAATGGTTTGATAAGGTTATTTTTTACACAGGCAGCGTTGATTAAAATTATCAATATTTTGAATTAAATAAACTTTCTCAGCCATAAATAATATAACACATGGTCTCATTTGCACACAGCTAAAGAGTTTTATATTAGAAGGCTCATGCAATAAAACTATTTTAGCTGTGTACAAACAAGACCATGTGTTATATTCTTTACAAATTTATAATTTGTTTGCGCATCCTTGTGGCTTACCCCACATACGGATCCACAATTAGAAGTATGAAGAAGGATAAACAGTTTGCTGAACGAAATTACACTCGTTGTATATATAACACATGGAATATAACACATGGAATGCACACAGCTAAAGGAGTTTTTAAGTAGAAGGCTATATTAGCAATAAAACTCTTTTAGGTGTGTGAAAACAAGACCATGTGTTATATTATTTACGATTTATAATTCTTGTTTGAGCATCCTTATGGCTTACCCCACATACAGATCCACAACTGAAAGAAAGCAAAGAAAGCATAGAGAAAGTATAAACAGTTTGCTGTACGACATTTCACAACTCATGGCATTTCTCAACCATGGTATAAAAATATAGATCTCAGATGTGCGCAAGGGGTTAACCAGCAAACTCTGTATCTATGAACAAGATATCTTGAGATGAAAGTAAATAAAAAAGAAGAGTGTCGGCACCTTCAAATTTAACTTAAAAGTTTTCTCTCAAAGCAGACAGACTTTCTATCTGTTACTGTCAACATTATGATGAATGTTGTTGTTGCTGATCAAATTATTCAGTTTGTGTCAAGTAAAATGATGGATTCTCTGCTGTTTGTTGAAATATGTAGAAAGATTGCGATACTTAGGCAAGTAGAAACGAAATGCCTATATTTACCTCTGCTATACCATGATGGATATGCACTATGGTTTTAACATTAGGGTGAAATTATATTTAATTTCATCATAAAGTTAAAATGTTGATCGATTGTAGGCTGAGGTCAAGCTAAAAGAGGAAGAAAAGATAGTTGTTTAGTATGGTATAGTACAAAAGTGTAAACTGGTGTTGGTGGCAACTGAATGCCCTCATTGCAGATGAAATTATTTAGTTAATTTTGAAAAAATGAAATGGAGGAAATAGGCGAGGAAAGGGATATTAGGAGTCTTTGATGTGTTAAATGGAAAGAAACAACTCATAATTACTGATGATAATATGGGAAATTGTATTGGAGTACATCAGGTCCATCTGAAGAAGCTAGAAGTAGTGATCTAGTAGAAGTTTAGAAAATAAATTTAATTGTGTTCAAACAAACGTATGTCTTGTATTATTTCTGGTTTATTCACTTCATTTCATTCATATTCGGAACTTCAATTTTCCCAGTTGGTGAGACCACATATTGGAAAACTATCCCCTGAAGCACCATTCGTACACAAAGTTGTCGCCATCAAAGCAAAATTGCCAAAAAACAATGATGTACACAAATTTCAAACAAGTGTAAACTGTGCTTCAGAGTTCTAGAGTTGGAAAAAAGGGGAACGCTAATACAAAGACTTGATGATAATCAATCATCTCTATGATTTCTGGGAATTCAGTATCTCAGTATCAAAACATTCAACTCCCATAAACCAAACAGCAAAACCCAATATTGAATATGTTCCAAATTGGCAAATTTTTTATCAGAACTCAGCAGTATGTCATTGTGATGTAAATTTTATGCTGATTTGAGAATAATTCAAGGAGATTGATGATAAGAAGAGGAGAGAAAATTTTTAAAAATAATAAGAAGAAGAAGATGTTCATTTTACTAGCTTCAGCTGGGCCAACAAATATGATAGAAAATAAATAAAAAAATAAAAACGGGCCGACCAATTTACTTGGCGAATGCGTAGCAATTTACTTGGGGAAACTAACTAATTGACAGCAGGTGTAACAGATGGGTCGTGTACGAAACATCTATTCAGTGTTGCCAACTAAAAGTTAGATTTTAGAACTAAAATGGTGAAAATGGGAGCTATATATTTATAATAACAAATAATTTGGCCAGTAACTTCGTGTAGAAGTTCATAGCAGCAGATTCGTCCTGCATTTGTATCAGAATCAAATATTTGTTGATTTCTTCATAAATAGGAAACAATGCTAAATGTATGTAATTAAGAAAAAAAGCATCAAAATGAAGCTAGATACATCTCCAAAAGACCTAGATTGGCAACCTTGCATTCTTGTATATATGGTTCTGTAACGAGAAAGAAGCATGGTGGTTGCCAAGATAAAGCTCCAAAAGAGCTAAATTGGCAACCTTACATTAAGATAAATATGGATCTGTACCCAAGGAACAAGCATGGTGCAAGATAAAATTAAATCTAGCTCCAAAATAGCTAATTTGGCAACCTTGCACTCAGGTATATATGGATCTGTAACGACAAAAAAGAATAGTGGGTGCCAAAATGGAGCTAGATCTAGCTCCGAAAGAGCTAAATCGGCAACCCTGCATTCAGCTATATATGAACATATAACCAGAAAGAAGAATTACTCTATCCTTTCTTTTTTGCTGTACATTTTCTAAGGTATATAGGTTGTGAGACATTTTTTCACAAAACACATTGAAGAAGGAAGAATTACCAAATTTTTACTACTTCACTTAACTACATGAGAAAGTACTAAATGCTCCCAATATATGTAAATTATTGATATATATATTCTCATTACATACAGCATATGCTAGTTAATTAAATTCATATGATGTAACAGATGCCAGAAGACAAATTAAATAAGCACACAATTCATAGTTAGAATGAAACTCAAATAAGATCAAAGATAGTGAAAGGAAATATGGCAAACAAGACATATAATGTACTGAATTATAGAATTTTAATTTGAGGATCTTAATGGCTTGTGCTGCATGGGTATTCACTAGAGCAGTGCTTCCCAACCAGTGGGTCGCGAAGCTATTTCTAAATGTTACAGTTTTCAATTAGATCGGGAAATTGTGGCATAATTGTTACGTAATGATAATGCCACAATGTAACAAATATGGAATATGCAAGCTCAAGTTTGGCATTAATAGTAAATTGCATGTGGATACATTGTTTCTTTTCTCATATTAATATCTCATTGTGGGTCGCACAAAAAAATGACAATAAAAGTGGGTCGCGAACTGAAAAAGGTTGGGAAGCACTGTACTAGATGACTTGAGGGAAGCATGAGAGGATTTAGACAAAGTAAGAAGGTTTTGCAACAGGAATTACTATGTTGTTCAAGTATGTTGTTGTTGTTTTAAGTGTGGTAGAGCATTTGACCGCGAAGGTCATGCAGACTATATTGTGCGTGAAGTTTATCAGAGCAGAGTCATCAAGTACCTGGCTCAAGGGTTCACTACTTATGGATCCACTACTAGAAGGAAGCATAGAGGAAGGATAAACAGTTTGTTGCACAGCATTTCACAACTCTTGGCATATTAACAGCGTTGTTTGGATTTTCTTTTTTGATTGATGTATCATATTTTCCCTCGATACAGCGGAAAACCGTAACGGGCTTATACATGGATGCATGATGCGACCATGCCGGCTTGCGACCATGCTGAACTTAGATATAGGACATAGTCTTGTTCGTACACAATAAAGTTTTCGTTTCCTAAGCTTTCGCTAGATAATAACATCTAGCTTCTTCAGACAAAAAATAATAAATATCTGCAAAGTGAAACTGCATGAATTGATAACACTCGTTATTGTGGAATTGAAATAAAATCATTTAGTTATGACAATGTATGATATTATATCATAATGTCGTAGTTTACATAGAGACAAGTATATATTATGGAGGGAAGAATTATTTGGATAGTATAGAATTATACTCCCAATATTCTTCTTCCTTTCATTATAACTAGTGGATTACGGTTAGGTTTAGCTATTGCGGCTGCAGCTTATTGTGTTTGACAAGTTGAAACAAAAAGGAAAACTATGAAACATTAATCCCTTCTACAACCAAATATACCATATTCCAAAGCAAAAGCCAAGCCTCCAGGACAAGTGAGAATAATAAAAACCACAAACGTGAGCAAACAAAGCAGGGATTTCCAGCAAAGAGCGAACATATAATTTTGATCTTACATATCCATTGAAACTTCTTTTTATTAACATTTTCGCTTTTACCATGAAATATCTTCCAGGACACAACAGAACAATAAAAACCTCAAATTCTTTGTGAATTCCCAAAGTGCAAACATCCTTTTATTGTCATTCCCATGGGTGCACGCCAGTGCAAACAAATATTATTCTCTAAACATGAAAACTATCAAAAGAAATTTGTTCTTTATTGGAGCGTTATGAAGCAGGCAAGTGGCTGAGTTGCAAAATGATGAGCTCCAGATATGCAAGGCACAAAATAACGGCCAGTCATCTGTCAAATGACTGGCAATTTAAAGTCTTTGACAGTCGTCAAAAAATGGCAGGAATATTTGTGTTTTCAATGCGAAATTGAAAAGGACACAAGATAACTCTATAATAAAAAATTATAATAAAAATAAGTAAGCTTGTAAGCTAATTTATGCAGTGTTTTTAAGGCAAATAATTTGACAGGCCAAACAACAGTTTTGACAGACTTCGACTAACCAAGCCAGTCAAAATGACAGGCTTCCCAAAATTCCGCTATTGTGCCCTGGATATGGGAAACCATTTCCCAAGCAGCAGTGTATTTTAAAATGAAAGCAAATTCCATATATTCTTGAAAACAATCCATATAGAGACAACCCAAGCAATCAAATAGTAAATATAATTGAAGGAAGGACCAGGATATTAACAAAAGGCAAAAATAATTTTGGGTTTGCCGCGGTATTCAGGGGCAACAAGCGTGAACATAATTATATACGCCCATAATGTTAGGTTTAATACAGAACGACCCAGGCATGATGTAAATAATATAGCTCAAAATATTCTCAGCCTGATCGCCAGTCTTCATATATCGTATGTATTTTCAGATTTGTAAGTAAGGTTCTAGTATACTGAAGAATTGTACAGCAAACTATTTACCCTTCATCTATGCTTCCTTCTAGTTATGGATCCGTATGTAGTGAGGCTGAGCATTAAACTTATATTGTTAGAAAGAGGAAGAAAATATAAATTCAGTGACATAATTTTTATATGTGGAAACTTGGGGGAACAGATCAGATAATCTCCTCGAAATGCGAGATTCTTTACACACTTTATCTGACAAATAGAGATTTGTTTTCGTAGGTAGCACCACGTTGGATTCCAATTTTTCGGTTCGAAATAATGAAAGGCCGACCCAGGCGTGGTGTAAATAATGTAGCAGGTCAAAATATTCTCAGCCAGAGTGAGTCTTCATAGATGGTATGTATTTTCAGATTTGTAAGTAAGGTTCTGGTATATTGAAGAGTTGTGAAATATTGTGCAGCAAACTGTTTATCCTTCCTAAATGCTCCCTTCTAGTTGTGGATCTGTATGCAGCGTGAGCCGCAAAGATGCTCAAACAAGAATTATAATTTACAAAATAATATAACACATGGTCTTGTTTGTAGATAGCTAAAATTCCATAAGGTTCCGCTAGATCATAATATCTAGCTTCTTCAGACAAACCATTAATAAATGACTCTTAACGGCATAAAGCTTATAAAATAAAAACTTGCAGCTGCGTAAAAACTATACCATGTGTTATATTATTCATAAAAAGGTTGTACGACATTCTGCAGAGTGTCCCAGCAGCCACCATTCACAGTATATTGAGTAATGTGATTTATTTATCCTTACTAAAATCTTTCTATAACTAGGGCCGACAAATATTGGTAGTTTTCAGAGCACAGGGACTTCAATCAAAATGTGGTCAAGTTATTGTATTGTAAAGAGTGAGGAAAATGTAAAGAAAGTGATATTAGCAAAATTGATGGATTGATGGCATGACACTAAAACTAGTTGAATAGTTTATAAAATTGCAAAATGCAATGTGAGTGTTAGTGACAACCATGACTGATAATTTGTAATGGGATTAACAATCTCAATCTGCATGCTTATTGGATGCTATACTTAAGAACAAACCTGAACGACATTGACCAGAACGCGTGATATACAATTAATTAATTCTTCAGTTAATCTCTGCTAGTAAGATATTGGATTCTTTCATGTTCTAAAATTAAGCTTCTTTCGAATTGTGCTAGGTAGATAAAGCAGGTTCAGAACTTTATATGGGAGATTGCGTCACATTCCAAGGTTTTTAACTTCCTATCAAATCCATTTGTTTACTTAGATATGGAAAGCAAAGCATAACTAAGCTGTCTGTAAATATTTGCCTTATTCAAAGCCACTTGGTATTTAGGACGGTTCATAGAGGTTTCCACTTAGTTCCTTGGGTGTGAATTATTTGGCTGGCAGGCAACTATATCATGAGTATTGTGAGTCTTGGAATTTTAAAATACTTTGATATTTTTTATTGTGATGAATTTATTGGTAAATATCTCAAAAACTATACAGCTAAATGATTTCAAATTTTGAAATATAATTCTGTGTAGCTTTCTTTATTTGTGACTTATGATAACACTAAGATAGTAGCTGTTTAGTGTAAGATACTTTCAACCTGATGGCGTTTGATGGTAATTTGAGCGAGGGAGCATTGAATTAAATGCAGGCATTTGCTGCCTGTCTGTTTGAGAGATAGAGAAATTTAGATAAATTTTTTTTATTGACACAGAGACCTGTTAAATAGTATTAAACTGATGGATAAGTATATAGATATAATATATCTATATCTATATCAAAAATAAACAAATCATTTTGATCTCATATTAGACATTGTCTTGTTCGTACACAATTAAAAGTTTTATTTTGTAAACTTTCACTGAATTGTTATATCTAGCTTCCTCAGACGAAGCGTAGACTTAATAACAAGAACGATGTGTTATTATTGAGTCATTTATAATGCAGTTCTTAGTGTGAGTTAGTTGATAATTCAATTCAGAAAATAAATTGAGATGGAGTTTTTTTATTCACACACAGACATGATTTGACCTATTGAGCTGATAGAAGTAAAAACATAAGTCTTATATTATTAACTCAATATAGCAGGGGTGGCCAACAAGTCGATCGTGATCAACTGGTCGATTGGTGAAGGTTTTCTGGTCGATCGCACCGTCTAATTTTCAATAAATTCACAGTTATCCAGTCAAATTTCACACATTTATACAATAATTATGTGTGACTTTACAAATAGCAATTTTATTTGAGCAGAAAACAAAAGGTTGAGGTTCAAGTGGCGTTAAAAACTGTTAAATTGACTTCTTTTGTTGTAGTCAAAATACAGTCGAATATGAGCTCCTCGACTTCTTCTTCTCAGTTAGTGAGGACATTTTAATTAAAGTCGATCGCAAGTTTTTAAGAAATTTCAAAGTCAATCGCAGCCACAGACTAGTTGGCCACCTCTGCTATATAGAATTCACAACTCGAAGAAAGC
>JAUELA010150456.1:0-14033 GCA_031471845.1 Boltenia villosa | reverse complement strand
GCGATAAACCGGCATTCGCCGCGTCCACGTCGTCGCTATCACATGGCGGTGCAAGAGCTCCTCGTCCGTTTTTTGCCGATTGATGTCTTGACGAGAATCTTTTTGTACTTTCGCTGGCGACGCTTCGCTTCAGCGATTCTCTCTCGATTTCAGAGTTTTTGACGTCTTTCGAATTCAGGGACAGCGCTGGACTGTGCCTGCCGTCCCGTTGCCGTAATCTGCGACCGGGCAACCGAGTTTGTAGGAAATCATCTCCGGAGCTCTCCAACGAATCGATGTGTGACGAATTCAATATCGGATCCCTTGATTTGTTCTTCTTTTCATCTGAGAAGAAGATAAAGATTAGAGCATTAGGGAGGAGCAAGTCGAATCTCCTAATATAAAAGTAGGGATGGCCCAACCGGGTTAGATATCCGGAATACATCCGGAATAGCTAGGTATGCCGAATATCATTCTTCATCTATTTAAGAATTCTGAATATTCGGAAAATATATATATATTTTTTTCGTAGCTATCTTCACGAGATGCTTTTGTTCGCTAAAACTAAGAAATCACTACAGCTATTACGCTAATCACGTGACATACGCCTCTCGGGAAAAGCTT
Organism: Boltenia villosa; assembly: GCA_031471845.1. NCBI lineage: Eukaryota > Metazoa > Chordata > Ascidiacea > Stolidobranchia > Pyuridae > Boltenia > Boltenia villosa. Next base: position 13,430 of record JAUELA010150456.1, on the reverse strand, counting down.
GTTAAACACCCACTGCGAAAAAAGCGACATTGAAATATATATTTATATTTCTTACGTGTACTATTTATCTTAAATATAAAAAAGTGTGATTTCATACCGAAATATTTCTTTGAGAATGTTCATATTTACGAATGACCATTATGCGTCGTAATACTGAACACAGTAAAATCGCGCAAATGTAGAAGACGTAATAACGTCAACAAACGCTGATAACTTATATTCATCTCAGCAATGACGTGCAGCGGGATTCGCCGCCGTAAAATTGCGTAAACGCCGAAGACATAAGACGTATGTTAGTACAGGCTACCCTAAATAAGTAGCATTTTTACTCTAAAAATTGATGATTCATGTGATGTTGTGATATATTGGCAAATGTAGAAAACTCCATTTAAGAAAACATCCGGAATACCTAACTATTCGGTTATGGCCTTCCCTAGTCGGATCCCTAAAATAAAAAACGAAAATATGAATATTTACCTTTTTTATCCTTTAGAGAATCTTCATGAAGCATCCTCCTGGCTCTTTTCAAATCACTTGATAACGGAGCATCCGACAACTGTCGTTTACGTTGACGTTTGTTCGACCTTGACAACCTCTCTTGGTTGAAACGACTAGTTTCTGAGATTGTTTCCGTGATGATGGTCATTTTCTTCTTCAAGCTGGCTTCACTCGATGAATCGTTCACTGCTTGACAGAAAATTGAAGAATTGATAATTTTATTTATCCTAAAAACTGACATATTTTTCAGTCAAAAATTGAATCTATCGTGTACAATACGCATTATTTTCAGTCGAAATCTTGTTAATTTTGGGAGTCCGTATTATGTATGGGTATGGGGAATTTTAAATTTTATCAATTAAGCAATTTATCTATATAATATCATGTACAAAATTCCTCTGCTAAACTTTCTTACGACAGCAATAACACTGCCCTTTTCTTTTCTAGACGAGAGAACGTCACCTGTGCATGTCGTGATCAAGCAAAAATTACATATACTTGATAATAGTAGTTGATAAGTGGTTATGTTATTGCACCCATTTACTTGAATTTGAGTAAGAACGTATATATATATATACGTCATAAGGCACCCAATCATAAACTGTATAAAAAACGTACATACAAGTCCTAAAGCACAAAAAGTATTAAATAAATTATTTTGTCGATTATATGTTTGACAGTATTGATCATGTTGGAATCGTAAACAAATAATTTCACATGAAAAATGAAAGTTTTTTCCCCAAACATTTTGGTGAAAAATCAGGGGTGTGTATTTTCAAGTAAAATTACGGCAAGTCTCAGAATATTATGCTTCAAAAATGTGAAATATTTCGTGAATTTAGAAATTAGAAAAGCTACTCCTTCAAACAAACCATGTTTGATTGCGATTCGATTATCCCACAAAGATTCAAATAAACACCGACATCATTTTGTAGATAGAAACAAGTTCTCACCGGAAGCATCGGAATTCTCAGCGCTTCGAGAAGAGTGTCTACTGCTCCTCCTCGAAGCCTTGTCCACCCGCTCCGACCTCTTGTGGATATTACCACGAGAAAGCGAGCGCTTGCGATCATTCAAACTTTTCTTGTCTCCTTCTTTGATTGCCAAACCTTTTCAAAAAAATTGTTTTTTTTCAATAAATAAGTAAATTAATAAATAAGTTAATAAAATAATAGTGAAGGAAAGCAAAGAAATACCATTGGTGGAGGATTCGCTTTCCAACATCTCGGACTTGGTTCGAGAATCTAAGGATCTTGCAGGAGAACCTGTAGTTTGCGAGAGTTTCGACACGGCTGAATCCGATTCTTCGTGGAGATTGTGTTTACTCGATTTATTTCTCTGTAATTTCATGTTGTGTTTGGTTTTACTTTCCTTATTATTCACAGTGATTTGTTCTTCTTTACGTCTAACCCCAGTAGTGGACCCTACAGAGGGTTTCCTACGGACCCTTTCCGGTAGTTTAGATTTTTCTGGGATTCTACCATGATCTGAAGCTTCATCATTACTAGATGTCAAAGAGGAATTTACATCTTTGAGATCGGATGACCTCCTGGAGGACATCTTATGTCTTCTTTCCTCAAGGGATTTCAATCTCTGTCTTTTCTCCAGGATTCTGTTCCTCTTCGTTTTTTCCGGATGAACATCTTCCTTTTTCATATTTGTCGACAGAATCTTGTGCATCCTAAAATCTTTGTCTCTTTTTGGTGAACATCTCAAGGATACAGGATTACTGTCAGAGAAGTCCTCATTGCTTGAAGCTGGAGGAGATTGAACATCTTTAGGATTTGAATTTCTCCGCAAGATTCTATGTCTTCTCGTATCCTGAGAAGATCTCAATTTTTCTCCCTTATGGAGCAAACTGTTCAGTTTTGCGGGATCCTGTTTTTCTTCCTTCCCGGATGACTTGAGGAGAAGATGATTCTTATGAGAAACACGATTCTTACTCATCTTAATGAGTCCGTTCTTCTTCATCTCCTCCCGTTTGTCAGTTATCAGAACCGGGGTAATTACATCAGCAGGAGGAGGGGTGTCGCACTCGCTACTCAACTCGGGGTTGAAGTCCCGCGTTACTGTAGCATTGAGTTGAGGGTGTGGTTGGGGCCTGAAAAGGGAACATGAGAATAAGAACAAGTAGAACTAAAATTACACGCAATTATGATAGACTGTCAACCGTCTCAAGTGCAAGTTTTCAAAAAGTATAAAGTAAAAAAAATTAAAAATAAGATCTCTAGCTACAATATCTGAGATGAATTGAATTGAGAGTTATCCCACCAAAATTCATCGTATCATAGCTCTTAAATATTCCTCGCTCGGAGAATTCTGGCACGGACGGATTTGATTAGATGACTATGATCCAAAGCATTCAGTTAATTGACAGTCTAAATATTGAATAAAATTAGCAGCTAGATGGGGAATTTCAAAAGGGGATTGGAAGTGGGTTAAGAAATTTGCCCCCGATTTAAAATTGCACTGGACACAACACAAACTGGAATATGATAAAATTCAAGATAAAAAAATCGTTTTTTACCTTTCTGGTAAAGAGGTTTCTTCTTTCTTCCTCTTGTCCAAAACATCCCGTTCCTTCTTGATCTCTGGTTCTTCAAAATGAGGAGGTGAAGGGGAACTACCCCGACTGAAATTAGGGGGGGAGATGGTTTAAATATATTTGCAAGGGACATGAAACATACTGAGTAATATTTCCAAAATTTCAAAATTTCCATAATATTTCCTTGTGTAATTCTTTTATAAAGAATCAATTAAGAATAATCATAGAAATTGTCTAAACCTCTGACTCCATTCCTTCGTTTGAGCCAAAACTAGACTTTCCTCTTTCGCTCGAAGTAAGATATCGGGAAGTCCGAACTTGGGGAGAGAAGGAACAAGGATTTTCGGGTCAAAGTTCGAACTGTGCGACATTCGATTCTCGACATAATTGATCTGAAAATTGTGAGAAGCGTTAAATAAAATTCAGTTAAATTTCAAAATTAAATTTTGTTAAAATTTAGTTAAATTTTGGAACTAGATTTAGTCACACTTTGAAACTTTTAGAACTAAATTTAGTTAAACATTACAATTGAAATTAGGTAAACTTTTGGAACTAAATTTAGTCAAACTTTATAGAAAAAAATTTAGTCAAACTTAAAAATTATTTTTAAAACCAGGAACAATCAAAACTAATTAAATACACTGTTAATTTATTAACAAGTCACCTTCCTAATCCTGGAAAACTAAGAGTCAAATTATAGGTGAGAATGAAATGTGACTTATAGAATTCAATTTAAACTTTTGAACAAAATTTAGTCAAAATTTAGAACAAAATGTAGTTGGAGCTTTGTGGATTTAAAAGAAGATTGGACAATATAACACAGACCTGAGCGAGAAAGACGTTCTCCATGTTTTTCACGCATGATCGTTTCATCTTCTCTCGTCTTCCAATCATGTAACAGAGATTCCGAACTCGTTCCAGGTCTTGTCTAGTTAAATGATGGAAAAATTATTTTTAAAACTAGGAACAATGCAAACTAACGAAAAAACACTGTTAATTTGCATGCAAGTCACCTTCCTAAACCTGGAAAACTAAGAATCAAATTATAAGTAGAAAATGTAATGTGACTTATTTTATATCCAAAAGAGAGAATATAAAAATATCCATAGGCCAAATTCTTGAGTAATTCAATTGTGTCAGGAGGATGTCGTAACTATATAGTTAGAACTAGCATAAGCGCCTGAATGTACCGGTGATATAGGGTCATTAAATTTGAACTTTTTCGTTGTCCTGGAAGAATTGAAAGAAATTTTTGCTACACAGTTACACCCTATAAGCTACCATCGTGCCAAATTTAAACTTTCTAGCTATGTAGAAGTGTGTGAAAAAGTTGCAACACACATACACACATATACAATAAACAAACAAAGAAGAATGGTCCTCCTTTAAATATATATAGGTAACCAGGGTTGGGTCATTCAAGTGTCCTACATCAGTGTTCCCCGAAGTGGGGTCCATCTGAACCCTTTGGGTCCAAGGGTAGGACAAATACATGTTAGGATTAACTTAGGATTTTTCCAGAAAAATCACAACAAGTGGTATTCAATATTCCCATTGGTATTCTATTGATACAAAAAAGACTTGTTTAATAATAGAGAGAGATGAACAGACCATAGGCTCAAAAGAAATAAAACTTTTGTCGCAGATTATGATATAAAAGGTTCAAAGGACATCTCTCAATCAAAGTTACCTTAGATGCGTGAACATCCTTAATCTTCTCTGCAATCCTGTTTCTGCAGCTTCCGCAAGAGCTTTGGCTTCCTCCTGCTTGGGTGTGATCAGTGGACGGTTGTAATTTGCTTTTCTTTTCAGTTTCCAGAACTGCATCACTTGAACCGCAGTCTCGGGCGGGATGTTTAGGGCGTTGACGACACCCTGGAAAAAGAAACCACACAGTTTTATGATCAATTGACAAATAATTTGTCTATAGGCAAATAGACAAAGTGTCGATGTATAATGGGTCAACAAGACAAAAAAGTTCAACAGATATATTCGATACATGTTAGTGTTTGATAGAAATGTACTTGGAAATACAAACTATAACAGTTGGGGTTAGTTTTGGTTAGGGGTTGGGGTTAAGACTTTCTAGCATTTGATATCTTAGCTTTGTCAAACGTTGACAGACATATGGTGATACGTGTAACTGTTGGTTTAAAATGTACTTGGAAATACACAAACTGTAACAGTTATGGTTAGGTCTGGATTTAGGACTTTTTGTCCTTCGACCTAATATCTTTGTCGATCATTTGACCGTCGAGGCGTTGACGTCTTATCCTGTCAATGATCAACCACCAAACCATACCAACACATAACATTGATAATAATGTTCAATGTTAAATGCATTGACATAGATCATTGTACTATAATTCAGTAAATTGACAGATGGATAAATAACGGTCCTAATAAGTATTGAATTTTCTCAATCTCAAATCTAGAAGCTGTGATGTTGGTTGACCCCCCCGCCCCCCAATTCGCCCCCTAACATGCCCAGTGTTCTAGTTTTGTAAATTCGCATCTTGATCGTGCTCTATAATTTCAGGGGTGACAAATTTAAACTTCCATTTTTTCTGGGACAGAACAGAAAAAAAAAAAATTCTCCGTTATATACAGATTCACAAGTTTAATATATTTTTATATGATTATCTTACTCAACCTGATCTTACCTCACACTTGACAAGAGTATAGAACTCCTCCTCTAACTCAGCGATCCTCCTCTGCCGATCTCCTCTCTTTTGTTCCTCGGTCTTTCCGGAATCGGTTTTCATCTTGCAATTCTTGCTGTGCTTTTGACAGTACGACCTGGAATGAAAATCAAACATTTGGGTTTTAATTCTGGAAATAATTATTTTAACCATTGTGATATCTGGCGCTGCGGAGATCTTTATCACCTCCTAGTGGAAAAAGTTGACTTGAGTTCATTAATTTTGCGTTTCCCTCAATTCAGAAGTAGCCAGGGATGAAATTGGGGTGCAAAAAATATCTTTACTTAGAATGTTATTGAAAACAGAAGAAATTTGTGCGTCACGAGTTGCATGAATATAAGAGCATAATTAAATTAAACTCCCTCTCCAGACCAAGTATACTCATTTTTTTCAGTCCAAAAACAATTATAGCAAAATTAAAGCGTTTCAAGTAGGAAAGATCCATTAGTGCAGGGGTTCCAACCAGGGGTACGAGAAAGCATTTCAGGGGGTGCAAGAGAGAGTTAACGTTTTTTTTTCGTATTATATATTAAAAAATTATTTAAAAAATTCATCTTCTTTATCTTAAATTTTTTTTTAACTTTTTTAGGGGTGCAAGGGCATATTAATTTTTTTGAGGTGTGTGGAGCATAAGAAAGGTTGGGAAGCACTGCATTAGTGTATTTAGCATTATTTTAGTGACAATTTTGAACTCAAGTGAGCTTGGAGCATATATTTCCAAAATTTGTCAGATCAAAATTGTCATGTGCAACATGACATTCTAGAGCTATCTTGATAGTAAGCATGATTCGTATTGGTCTAATTTGGACATTGAAGAGTAAGAAAAAAATGTAGTTTTCATATCTGACTCATTGAGCGAGTTATTCGTTCAGGTACTATTGGAAGTTCTTTGAATCAATAAATGAAACTTTGACCATCTCCCAGCCTGATGATAACATGCCCTTATTCCTTTGATTTGAAAAAAAAAAATTTTACTGTATAAGATTCAAGTGTGGATGACACCTACCTGAAGATGATCGCATTGTCTCCAGTGGCAGAGGCAGAGTTCGGAGACGGGCAATCCGTGATCATGTCGAATCTGTTCTCGATGGCACAAGTGACATGGTACGCCGTGACACAATGCCGCACGCTGCATTGTATGCATGCTCCGACTCTTTCTTTGCAGACATTACAAATTAGGGACCATCTGGAGGAAGGGATATGGGAAACCTGCAAAATCAAATTTCATAAATTTCAAACTATATTCAACCAAACTGAAGATATATTATGGTTCTGCCACATAAGATCAATAGACATATAGCCGATACATGTAAGTGTTTGATAAAAAGGTACTTTGAAATCCGCTACACCATCCATTAGGGCAGCGCGTCTCAACCAGTGGGCCACGAAGCTATTTCAAGTGGCCTGCCCGCGGAGCAGTCAAAATGTTATAGTACAAAAAGCGAATACTTTTATCAACACATGTTGAGTATTATTGAGTATCATTTTGACAGTTAATTGAATGTGTTTTTAATATTTTATTTCTTTCTCACAAATATATTTTAATTTTTTTTCATTGTCATTTTGCCACAATATCTTATAGTGGGCCTCCAAAAAATATGTCAGTAAAAGGCTGCGAGTTCAAAAAGGTTGAGAAGCACTGAGTTATGGTTGGGACTTTCTGTCTGTCGACCTCTTATCTTTGTCGACCATTAGTCTGTTGACTTTCTTGACCGTCAACGTTTAGACTGTTGATTTTTTGTCCTGTTGATGATCATCTACCACCAAACCTATATATTTGTCTATATATTTGTTAAAAGTGTTCAATATAAGTAGAAGAATTTTCCTAAAGTTTAACTGAACAAAACAAAATATATTGACTAATTTTTCGTAATTCCAATTCTCACTCACTTTTGTGATAGGTTCCATCCGTTCCGGATCAGCGATCGTGATTTCAGGTATCCACAGAGCGCAACTGACGTGCGACCATTTGTGACCAGACCTTGTACTTTTCATAGCTCCGCCTTTCTTGCTGCAGAGTATGCACGTCGCAGAGCCGCGGATTCCAAGAGCGCATGGTTTGCAGAGCCAGCTGCCTTCAGGTACCTGAAATGCATTGTGATCATTTTTATACACACCAAAAAATTACTATACATAAAGTTGCAGAGGGTGAAACTTGAGATCCCTTCAGAAATGGACTATTAATTTAAAATAGATCTGTCACATTTTGCATCCATGCAGAATTGACCCCTATTGGTGGGGTATGGGGTGATGGGTAAATATATATCTGAAAATAAAAGTATCAAAAAAATAGGTAAAATAGCACCATTGACTAATTGACCAAGCATGGATATATTACAAGATAATGCAATACTTGAAGTCAAAAACACATATGTATCCAAAGTTGAATTTATGTGAATTGATGATGGTAAAGGCCAGTATTATAAACGGACTATTTGGCTTTGTTTGTTTAACAAAAATAATGTGCTCGACTTTCTCCTCATCTCCCACTATTCGCAAAGAGAGCAAAGAGTAGTTTCATAGGGGAGCAAAAAATATCTCGCAAATAGTTGTTCGAGATGAAAAAAAGGGCAAGCAAGCTTTCTTTATAAACGGAGTCATTTCAATTTGATCGTCAAGCAGAACACACCTATGCAGTATAGATGTTGCCCACTCGGATGTAGCATTCATTATTCTCGATTTAAAATACATCAGAGAAAAAAACATGCTCTGAAGTGTTATAAAAATTATAAAAATCGAGCATGTTATTTTTATTGAACAAAAAATAGTCCATTTATAGCCAATGGAATCAGTCAACTATGTTCAAATAAATCTTTTCTTTGTGAGGGCAAACACGAGTTGACAAATACCAAAATGTGTATTCAATATTACAATATCCAATACCTTCAAAATTCCATAGCAAGCCTGGTGTACACAGAGATTGCAGCCGTCACAAAAAACCATTTCATTCCCTTCTTCGCAATCAGGCTGAAAAAATATTCAGTTCAGACGTAAATAACAATACTGATGACAAAAATTTGATGTTAAAAAACATCAGAAACTTACCGATCTGCAAACGTCACATACTATGTTCTCATCATATTCGATTCCGAGTCCTTCTTTGGTCTTGATGGCCAGTTGCATATTTTCGTGACACTACAGAAAGAAGATGCATTAACAAAATAAAATGCATGCATTTTACATGAACACGCAAGATCATCATATCGACGCACATGGGAATTGGGAATTGCAATCAAACAATTGCATTTGAGCAAACATTCACCAAATTTTGGCAAACCAGCAAAAAAATTGATTTTGATCAATTTTGTATCAAAAATCTCATGATTTCTTTATCTTTAAATTCTTCCAAAAGAAGTTGCAATTCGCCAAAATATATTAAATTGAGGATATAAATTTTTTTTGATTCATCGATACTCCTTCTTGAATATATTTCATGGTGTGATTGTGCTCCTATGAGACTCCAATCAGCGGCATATTTGCCCACTCTTGAGGCAGGAAAATAAACTCAACTCTCGGTTTACAAAGTAAATAAAAATTACCTGGGTTTCTAACTCTTCCATGATAATTTCCATTGTGAATTCATCGAGAGCTGGATAACCTGGAAATATAAGTTTAGATCATAATTCACTATTCAATTTTTAGAAATATCATTCCAGATTGCAAACTCAGTACAATTCCCATTTCACTATAAAAGGAAAAGTTTGTTTGAAAATATTCTGTAGTTAATGCAAGGTAAGTGGGTATAAACCCTTAAGAACCAAAGGAATCTTCTAGTGGTTTCAAATTGGTGTTGGTTTAGATCAGGGATGACCAACCTTTTGCATTGTTTGCGACAATTTTTTCATTCTTTTTTCAGATGACACTCAGTATCCCTATTCAGTTCTCAAAAAATTATATTAATATGCATATGTTGAGGAGTATGGTTTAATCCGACTTGGGTTAGCCAAAGGCGCAGGAAATTTGTTTACCTTTTTTTAACTGAAATTTTAATCTGGCCAAAGAAGGTGCACACTTATGTAACGACTCCTTTCGAACTACAAAAAACCCCCTTTGTGCAATTTCTCTGATAAGGACTACATGAAATGTTTACTGCAATGTCTCCTAGTCTTAGTCACTGAATATTAAAAACAATTGGATACTTTTTGTAAGAGTAAGCTTTGGAGGCAATCCTCCACTTTTAATTATACAATGCACCACTTTTAGGGGTACAAAAATGATACTACATGCTCAAATATTATTTCTAGTGTTCGTTGGGAAATAGGGTGAAATAGGGTTGGCATCACAAAGCAATATGGCACTAATTCAATTTTTTTAGTAAGTGCTTTCCATGATTTCCAAGAGAGATATCATGGACAACAAAAATCTGTCAGAGATACATGAACCACTTTACCTCAATAATGTCAACAACAATATGTTGCTCAAGGATTATCTCTCTGAATTACAACATGTCTGATGGATCCCCAAGTGGGATTTGAAGAAATAAACTCAAATCCTTTTTGGCATGCTTTACTTAAACCTCAGACATCAAATAATCACATGTATAATTTTTCAACTGAATTTTTGGGATTTGAATAATTTGAAAAAAATCGAAAATGATTTTTTCTCATTCCCCATTTGATGTTTTATCAATGATATAGAACAGAGTGGTCCAACTTCTATGACATTGCTGGCCACTTCAGCACTAAACATACAAGTCATGGGCCACAAATGAAAACTAAATTTTGTATCTTAATTTTTTAGTTTCTTTTCCATGATTGGCGTCACTCTTGCAATGACTAGTTTCGGGGGATTTGAATTTATTCATATATAATGCTGGTCATATTCTTGTCTGCCAATGTAATGTCTGGGGCAGAGACTTGATATAGATATCTATGTTGGTAGTGACAGGTAGAAGACAAGCACCTAGTCTAGTGTTTGATTTCTGGTTTTAGATTTTAAGATGTTTGTCAATGACTCTTGTTTTCATACTGCCCGTGGGCCTGTAGTTGGACCACCGTGATATAGAATAAACATTTCAATACATGGGTTAGAACTTAGAACCCATCTTACCCATCTGTTCTCGTTCTTCATTGTTAACTTCAAGCCACGAGACATCGACTTCATCCAAGTCATATCGACAAGTAGAGTCTGCGAGGACATTCAAGTCGACGGTGTCTCTATCTCCGATATCAGGAGTTGCTTTTATCAACTTCCTGGGCCTGTAAAATGAAATTTTTTCAAAATCAAATTATTATCCTCCTCAAAAATTGATGTTTACGAAAGATTGAGAAATCAAAATAATCACATTCGAAAGTCTCCTCTGAAATCCCTGGGAACCGTGGATACCTTTACTTCATGTATTGCACTAGGATTGACAGGAACCTGCGATGTAATGAAATTGAAATATTCAGTTTTAAAATTAGCCTGATGATTGACTTGGTAGTGATGAGATACCATTCTGGGTTATTATAATCAAAAAATATAATATATTATTTAGAGGCCGTTCTAAAATTCTAGGAGTCAGAGGCTTGGTCTACAGACTCCACCGTCCTGGGTAATCCCCCATCTTACCTGCACCCCTTTCTCCCATTCCATCCGCCAGTGATCCAGCATGACCCAGTATTCATCTGAATTGAGTTGAGACGTGTCAGGAATTTTCATAGCACTAATCAAATCCTTGCGAAACACCTGGAGAATTTAAAGACATATAAATAACTTTGTAATATATATTGATACAAGATTATTCAATCTTTGAATAAAATAATTTACGACATATCATAATTAATATTGCAAGGTTATCTTCATGGGAGATCTTTGATTTTTTGTATTGATACAAATGTGATCATGTAATTACATATTGGAATAGTAATTAATATAATTGAACTGATTTCATATTTCTGAAAAAAATGGATCTGTCAAGTTTTCTGTTCTTAAATTCCATTTTTGTGTCAAAAAAGAGAATGCATCGAGTTAAATTTTATTATTATTTTTGCTTAAATTTTTTTTCTAATATTCATTTATATTTTTTTTGTGCATCCTTTATTTACAGAAAAAAAAATCATTTCAAATTTTCAATTCAAAGTTTTAATGTCACAAACCTCTGCAGGTTTATGATGGTTGGAAATATCAAGGTTACGATTTTTCTTTTTGAGAGAACGAAAAGAACTCCCGCTGCCGTTGCTCTGATTCAGAGAACTTATCGACCGATCTACGGCCGGAGAAGAAGCATTATCGTTTGCTCGGTTGCTTAAGACGCTAGAAAGATATGCTGTTGGTCCTAAAGTCGTAGATTTTTGGTTTACATCCTCAGACACTGTAGTCCCATTATTAATATTAGTGTTAAAACGTTCCGAATTTCTACTCCGCCTAGTGCGGCCGGAGTTTTTCTCATCTGCGATTTTTGCTTCCGATTTCTCGTCCTGAACGTTCGTTTGCATGACTGCGGTTCCAGAACTTCCACTTGCAAGTTTAAAATCCTCGCTGGCCGAGATGCTCGGCAAACGCATTCTGGATTTTCTCGAAGCTTCATAACTTGTCGTGGAGTGATCTTTGAAGTCACCCATCATAAACAAGAATAGGTTGTATCACCCCACTCTTTTGAATGTAGTATATGATGACGTCTACGTGTCATTTACAGACAAGTACATCAAACTGGTCATTTCCATACACATATATATCATATCATATATAATATTGTACATAGAAATAATCTGAAACATTCGAATTACAAAAAATATGGTTAGATTTTGTTCAAAGTATGGCATCCCTAATGGATGAGCATATTTACTGCAAGATAATGACGGCAAACAACTTGATCCTTGAGCCTGAGTTTATGATGTAATATTGAGAATACCTAGTCAAAGAAAGGCAATTTAATAATATTTTCTCCAATCACATTTCATTCTCTTGGTTTGGTATACAATCTTTTTCAAAAAATATCACAAGATAACAAGAGCCCTCGAATTTTTACTAACCTAAACCCTAATCTTGTTAAAGTGAGGAGGTGTGAGACTGCTATGGTCATCTTTCAAACAAAGGAACTTCTCTCACTTTCCTCTTGCGCGATAGTAACAAGTACTCAAGCGTGAAATATGGGTAGTCGAAATTTTTTTAAAGTTGCCAGATGGGAGCCAAATGTTGAAATATTATTCCCTAAAAGTGCAGTGTGTCTATAGAAACAGGCCTCTACTGTGGAATTTTTGGAGATTTTTCAAAATCAAGACGTGCGTCTGCCTGAAACAACTATACCCCAAGTGCCTTTACTGTTTCAGTCCATCGCATGTTGTACATCTATAGGATTACCAAATTCCCTTTTCAGCTGCACCACAGAATAAAAATGCAATGAAAGTGACCAAAATTAACTGTGACGGCGAGGTTAGCATGATTTCAAGTAATAACAACGAGACATTTACAAATATCATGAAATCTGATCAAGTTTGCAGACTTACAAGACAATAATTGAACAAATACCACGTCAAAGTTTCTAAAAACAACTATATTGTTAACCATCATATTAAGGGGTTTACTGATAAGAAACGAAATTCCACACAATCCAATTCAAAGAGAGAGTTACAAATAATCTATTCTGCATTCAAGAAGTCAGCATGCTGCCGATAATTTGTTCTAAAATACACCATAAAATAGGTGAAGTAAAAAACTACGATAATCATTTACTACGATTTTTCCCCCATTGCGACTGGTTTGAG
>JAUELA010150346.1:0-14043 GCA_031471845.1 Boltenia villosa | reverse complement strand
TAGCCTAAAATTAGAATCCAAATTTCCATAATATTGCTTGTAAATACGTGAGAATGTTCATTACAATAATATCACGTTGTAATTATCAATCGCAAATGATATTTTGAGAGGAAACCGCACAGAAACACGTTTTTTCTCAAAGACTTTTATTAGGAAAAATTTGAGTATTTTTTTCGTTTGCGCAAATGTCCAGCAGTTGTTGGTTCCATAGTTATTATGTTCGAAGCAATAGCAATATCTCAAGCAATATCTCAACACTTAATTCCCTCATGTACCCTCTCAATGATTTGTTTCGGCTTTGTAACGTGATGTAATGTGCACGGTGTTGAAAGGGTAGAAATGCCCTCTTGCGATCGCACTGGTGGGTTTAATACCTGTCTATCCCTTTCATCTCAACAAGGTATCGCATATGATGGATACGGGTGACAGGTGATAATGACGCAGGTAAAAAAATATGGGAAAATGGCACAACAAAAATTAGATTCATTAGGTAGGGTTAGGATTAGGGTAAGGGTTCTCATGTCTGAGAAATGTTCATACACGACTTTTACACAACTTATTGTAGTTGTGCCCTTTTGTTCCTATTTTTTCACCTGTGCCATTATTACCTAAATTCGATTTGTGCGATGACACGACTGCTACCTCGATACCACTTGCTGCCTTTTGATAGTCTTTAAATCGTTTTTTTTTCTGGGGAATAGTTGTAAATTATCGAGCAGCAAGCTCTTTTATTCACCCCGGCGTCTTACAGCTGTGCATTCACATATAGCGTGAGCTAGAAGGTGGCCAAACTAGCATTACAGCTGATAAGAATATTATACAAACATCTCTTTACGCACAGTTACGTAGGTGGTTGGTCTGTTTCTGTATAGAGCTGAGCGATCTCTATAATTTGAGAAAAAATGACATCCGGAATAAAGGCGCAAAATTTACGGATGTAATTATTGAATGCATTGTGCTATGTATATACGCGCCCGAAAGGACGCAGTGAACTTACTTTTCTCAATTTTTTATTAAAGGCGACATCTTGGCAAGAACACGCATTAACGTTATCGACATATCGTCTCGGCTATGACGCTAGTCCATGCATGAGGTAGTGATGTTCCCGTCGGTGTACGCGTCTGAATGCTGTGCCTGACGATATGCGGAATGTCATGAAGAGAGAGATATTCAAATTGAGAATACGAATGTAATAAATACTATCTCTATCTAATACGCGCAAAAGTTTGTTTGTCTCTATATATTGAGACAAAGTCGCCATTTCTCAGCATATCTTCATCAAATTTGTCCATCGAGACCATTTAAGTTGCTTATTAGGACTGATGATGAGCGCCTTTCCTACCTTGAAAAAGTGTGACGGCTATATTTCTAGGATCCACTTACTTCAGTATTGTTACCTCCTGCCGATCACGTTGCTCCTGTTCTATAATCCATACAACCTAATCCTCGTGGCGTGCGTCGTGTATTGATCAAAATCGAGAAATAAATTACGTTGAAATCTCTGCATAAATTACCTTCGGGAATTGAGCTCCGGTTTTATATATAATCTCCCTCAAGCACTGATTCGTCAGAGATAATTTCCTGCGCGATGTGATTAATATTAGAAAATTCATATATACACAGACGGACCAAGCTATCACGATGCATATGTTGAAACATAAACTGAAACTTAGAGTATTCATAAGTTTCCTTTTGCGATATATGAGAATAATGAGTATCCGACAGTGTATTATAGGAAAACTCCACTTGGCAGTGTGAATGATGGTGATCCATGACTTATCTAATAACATGGCCCGAACCGACCCTTATCCTGTGTTCAGCGCCATTGTACGGGAATCACCTGAAGAAAGGTTTAGTTGAACTAATATGATTTAGAACCTTTAAAATAGCACATTATACATATTCTACAACGACATACTATGGGGGGCAGGGTAAACCTTACTTAAGCTCAGTTTACGATCCCGAGTGAGTTAATCCGTCATTGCTATGATCGTAGGATTAAACAATGCTTTCATTTTAACCTATTATCAAGGATATTAATGATGTTTTTTATATAAACGAACCCTCTATTATATACTGCTTGATATCGTAGCAAAATGAATTCCATTATAGACAAATCGAATTCAATTATCACCCTTAATTCACTCACGAGATGAAATATAAATAACGTTGATTAATATAGATTTTGTCATTGCCTACACAGTCTTGTATGAGCGGAGATAATTAAAAGGGAAAGTAGGAAAGTCAAGACCCAGATCACTGCACTTGTTTTGATGGCCTTCGACTGGAAAATAGCTTCGATGAGGAAGGTTATGACTCTAGTTTTATCAAATAGTCAATCGAACCTAGGATTTCTCTGAAAACTTCAGTTCTTTCTCGCTAACTCGTCGCTTGGTTAAGACTATTCTGCATCTTAATAGAATTCATGCCTTGCCATCGTAACATAATTTAAAAGACTTTATATATCCCTTCGTCCTGTAAACAGTTCTCGTCGCCGATAGTTTATGACATCTCGATTCTAAGGGTATAAACCTGCATTGAGCCTGATACCGCCCATCTGCTTGTCAAATTACACTCTTGCTCTTTTGCGCCCAACGAGTTTCTTTCTGCTCATTTATTTTTTATTTTTTTTGTGATTGGTGGTCTTTCTTTTTCGTAAAAGTTATAAAAGCATTTAAAATCGATTCCATTTACTCTAACTTTCTCCTGATACAGGTTGTCGGTGACACGTTGACGAAACCTTCCACACTCATGGAGGGGCTCGGGTGTCTTGCGACACAACCGACGTGAAATCTCACATGGGCACTTCCAGCTGCACCTAGTCTACTTCTATTCACGCGAGCTGCCTGCAGTGTCTGTCGGGATACTGTCCACAATACGTCGATACGCTAGCGTCGTTCAGCGCTTCTTTCTGCTCACCTTGCACTAGATGCCAAAAACCTATTTCCATCACGTATATGAATGAATTCTCCTGATAAGTTTGATGATTTAAATCAGCAATAACTGGAAATAGGCATCTCTACATATTGCGTTCAACCAGTTTCGGTATCTTCAAGGAAAAAAGGTAAATCTGAATGACGGAATCGGAAATCTCGGACATTTGAAGGATTTTAAAAATCAGAAATACATACTTATGGCAACTCTATTTCGCAATAACTATTTAAAGATTCTGCTGCACTACTGTGGATACCGTGGACTATTCTGCAACAGCATTCATTCATTGTAAAATCGCATTATCGGATCTAATTCCTCAAATTACATATGCAGCTAATAATAAAATCCTTCTTTTCTCTCTTTGTTCTTCATCCAACAAGACGTTATTACAACGAAGCGGATTATACAACTCCCCGACCATGCAATAATGATTTGAAATTTGTTCAAATATGATTAAGTCCATGTGATGGAAAATCTGATTAGAAATATGTTCTTTTAACATTCATGTGAGAATTAAGGTTCATAAAATTACCTGCCGACTGATTTTTCATTATGGTCTTACGGTCGTATAGAAGGTCTTTTACGTTAGCGTATTCAACGCATTTAATACAAAAGCACTCCACTTCAGCGCATTTAATTAAATTGGCGAAAATTTACAATATCAATTGGGCGTATTTCGACATCTTTGAGCGGTCATGAACTCACGTGTGCAAAACGAATTAACAAAAGGAAATTAACCCGTTGGCGGTGTTCGCTCGAAATAGGGTTAATTTGTTTTTGACACTAAAGATCATGATAACCAGAAATATGTACAATTGCTCCATTTAGATGTCAAATTTGCTCATAAATGATTAAATACGCTAAACTTTTTCGTTCAAATTTGGACGGTTGAGTACGCTGAAGAAAAAGATCGCCGAAGGTTCATACGTTTCTTAGTCATAAAATACATCAATATAAAATTGGCAAACCTAATTGACGGCTCAGGTAATAGATATTTAGATATTAAATCAGTCTGTCAGTCCGTAACTTATGGAATCCGTAAAAATCACTCCGTAAATTAATGAGCAAAATCCGTGAATCTGCAACTCCAAAAGCTAAATTAAAGTTCACTGAACTGTCAAAACTCGTCCATTTCCAATGCTTCTATTAGTGCGTATTGCAACCTATGTGTTTCTTACCACCGATTGCAGTATGGATCATATTTTCTACAGTTCGTACGCTTTCAATTAGTCCCGAATAGCTTTCACAGGTAATATAAGGTGTCACATGTACCCAGTGATTTGCTGAAAAGGAGGGAGCGCGGGGTGAATCACAGACAAGAATTTTAATTCAATTTATTTCATTTCAACACGTTTTGAGGTCATATGGGAGTATTTTAGTTAATTTGTTTTGTCAGTGAATTGTTATTTTTCATCATACAAGCAAAGAGGATGAGTTGAATCTCGAGAGAAAGAAAGAAGACTGGAGAATAAGATCATATATAATTTTAGTTCATTCTTCTTTTGGGGAAAAATTAACAATTTTTGTTTTACTTTTTGCTCAAACTAAAAATACAATCGAAAACTAAAGGACAACAATGTTGCATAGATCTAAAGTTATATGAATGTGAAAACAGCGACCGTATAGAAAAATATGGCATGTCACTAAAACCAATCGAATGGTTTATAACATTGCAAGATGTAATAGAGACAACCGAAGTATTAAGGGCATACCGTTTAGTACTTGCTACAAAAACTAGCTCGACACTAATATTTCAGATTAAATTCGCTGCCTCAACCAACACAGTTTGATCTACTTCTTACCAATTCAGAACTGGTTCTGGGCATGACTGACTGCGTATGAATAAATGTCCATCAGCTGGTAATTAATTTATTGAGAACCACTTTCCCTAGCAGCAGTTCCTGATTAATATTACGTTTCCAGCATGGTCTTGAACCTAGATAGCATTTTTTCAATTGATTATCACTTGTTAAGTAACTAAATAATCTTCATCGTGACTATCTTACTAAGGTACAGTTGATCGTACAACGTGCTGGGTCTGTCTTCTTTATGTGCAGAAGAATGAAACCGTTCGAATTCTATAACTAGAAACATGCATTTGATCAATGTGCAGACAATTCATTCATTAAAAAGCTGTGTCAGTATTTCGTGTTAACTTTCTGCTCCTTCTCACCTCGTAACTGAATAACATTGAACATTGCAATGAGTCGTTGCAATGGACAGCAGTTGATCATACGTAGCACAAGATTCGCGACGACAGACGGTTTTGACGTAATCCGTCATGTGACAAATCAACGGGAATCATTGGGAATCCATTCCACTAATTTCAATTGCATTAACGTTAATGAAGTACTTTGCACTTTAGTGTTAGGAAATTAACAAGGCTGCGAGTAATATCAATGCAGAAGCAGGAATTCCAGTAATCAACTGAACTAATATCAACGTTTTCACCGCGCGATTTAATCACGTAAATTTAAACTGCACTCACTGAAACGACGTATACCCGAGCAAAATATCTATTGCTACAGAGGACATAAGATGTCATCCAAGCAGTTCCATATTCTTTTCCTTTTTCTAATTTTCGTGAAATTTTCCTGGGGTCAAGTTTACTTTACACACACAAACATGAACATGTATGACGCTAATTAATTAATTTCGTTTAGCTTAGCACCCTTGAGCAAGATACATATTCACACAGCTCTGACAAACTTTCACATATTACATAGTCCAGTAAGTAAAAATTACTCACAATTTTCATATTCTATACATAGCACAGCATTCAAACTAAAGTCGAAAAAATAATTACAATATTGACGTCATTCAGCCGCATGACGTCATACGACGATACAAAAATAAACATTTAACTATTCAATAGCTTCAGGTACTTTTGTAGTGAGCAGCGAATTGATTACATGACTCACTCTGGTACTTTTTCCTCCGTCAGCCATTTCAAAAAGGTCAGTTCCAATCTGCTAGATCGTGCGTTTCCTACATTTACATCAACACTCCCCTTTCTCTATAATAATACAGTATAAATATTTAGATAGATTTTTCATTGAATTTGAGATTGGCAGCAAAAAGTTTCAAGCAAGCTCATTATAGGTAACAATGTTTTCAACTAAAACTCAGTCCCCAACCCTCCCTTTCCTGAATTATATGTTTTGTAAACACAATTTCGAGTCAAATTGTGAATCTTTGGCGCGCCTTCGGACCAATCCACTCCTTTTTTACGATAAAACCTTGAGATTGCAATTCTAGATTCCTACAATTTCGAACCAAAATTATATTCCAAATCGAATCACGAGAAACTGAGGATTCAATGAATGTGAAATAATGTTAAAATTGATTGATTCGACTACAATGTTTTGTTGGACAAAAACAAACAAACAAACTTCGCTTTGCTTCCATACTGATCAAAATCTCTTTGCATGATTACAACTTTCAGGCTCGGTACTTAACTATTGGTTTCTAGTCGGCTTCAGCTCTTTATCGATTCGACATGTTGAATTCCCGTCTACGGGGTTATATTTTCCTACTCTTCCCGCGCACGTCTCACCTTATATAAATTATTATTTTTTTCTTCATTTCTTGTCATTTTGTAATTAATAGCCATGGTTGTCACTACATCGCATCTTGCATTGTCATAAATTATTAGACATGCCATATTTTTCTATACTGACCGCTGTTTTCCGAATTTTGTATTTCAAAAAGACTAAAAATAAAAATTATATCTATCTAACTAGCAGCAATTCAAAATATGACTTCCTAATTTACAAAACTGACTTCTAAAAGAACATTGCTAGTAGCACTTCACCATTTCCTGTAACTGACGAAATTTCTGCTTAAATATAACACAGCTCTTCTCCTTCTTTAAATTAGTCGATTTACACTGAGAACTGGGATCATGCGTGAGGTCGGCAAGTGTTCGCACAACTAAGCTTGAGACCGAAATGAATAACAGTGGGATATACGACCAAGCAGTGCTGGGAGCATCTGTGCCTTCACAAAAGCCACATTATAGAGCATTAGCGAGCGCTTATATTCTCTTAACAAAAGACCCGCGTAGCAGGAGTCATTGAGAGGGGTTAACATAGGGTTAGAGGTCACGTTAAGGGTCATTGAACTTAGGAATTTAAAGAGGCCGCTGGAAATTGGTCCCACCAATTAACACGACGCTGTAAAACTTCAGCGTTGAAATAATATAGCGCTGATGTGCTAAAACAATAAGAAGAATGCTAGCATTAGATCCATCATAAAATAAGAAGAGTGCTCGCATCAAAATCTCGCCAAGTTTCGAGCAAAGGTTGCCAACCCCATCCTGTTTTATTTAGTAATTTAGTTTTACGATTTTACCATAATAAAGCAACCGGCAGTGTAAATCATACGATAACTGTTTTTTTCTACTTCGGGTCAGATACAAGTTATTCGCTCCTTATACCCAGGCTACTAGCTGTCGTACCGTCGGGAACTACTCAGAAGAGATTCGCCTGACTACTAACTTTCGTAATAGAGATACTGTTTTTAGCATTTTTCAAGTCCAAATAACCACTTATTTAACTTTAGATTTGTTTAATTATAGCTGGCATTGGCTTATACTGCTGGAAACCATTTTTCCCTCTAACATGCTCCCTTTCAACAGATAATCAACTTGCACCAGTCTATATTTTCCTGATGGTTCCTGCCACCTATATATCGACATAAAGCGTAAGTCCCAAAGATTTTAGATCACCATAAAATATCATCTTTTTACATACAACTAAACTTTTAAGTTCTTGAGCATTTCCTTGAACATAAATATCTAACTTTTACAGACAGAAGCATTATGGATAAACAGTCGATCGGTAACATATAGAGAGAGCGAAATAGAATCATTTGTCTGATAGAAAACCAGCGACGTGGTGCTGCGGGAACGGCGTTACTCCGCCCTTGCTTTGTTTAAATATGATAACAATGTTCTTTCACTATTCCAAGTAAAGCCAAACTTCCAATATACTCTAATGGAAACAAAAGGCGAAATCTGCTTTTAATGAATTGATATCAGAAATTTTAACCTATACTATAACTAACATATACTCACGTGTAACGCGTTTGTAGAAAACTTGCAACTTTTCTTCGAGACTCGCTGGGAAAAATAGTCGACCTGACTTGGGCTTGCGTCCAGTTAAGAAATGCATTTATATTTTGACAGATATGCTGACTATGGTAAATTAATAATTTGCTGTAATGCTTTACTGCTCAGAACCTCTCCCGATAATCAAAGCATTGTCTATAACGCGTTTCCTCGATCTGTAATCTTCCTTCTAAGACAAGACGACGTTTACAACAATAGGCTTCCCATCTCTTTCCTCCAGTTCTCGCCTCTGTGCGAAATTGCAAGTTAATTCTCGGCACTGCCCTGCGTCTGATGATCTCATTTTTCGTTGAGCTAATTAACTAAAAGGGAAATCTCTTCGTTCGTTTATCAGGACAGTGTAACCAAAGTCATTCAATATTGTGTAGAGCAGGGGTGCCCAACTTGCCTCTGGTTGCGATCGACTTTGAAATTTCCTTAACTCTTGCGATCGACTACGATTGAAATTACCCCATTAACTGAAGAACTTACAATTGACTGTATTTTCAATACAACAAAAGAAAATGAGAATGGTTCAATGTTTTAATTTCAATTTCATCAATGTCATTAATGAGATGCCTGATTCATTGACCAACTTTTCGTGATCTGGGATGTACCCCGATAGGTACAGCTTTATGCAAACACGCAAGTGTGAATCGATTTTTCTTATGCACGATTTTCGGTTTTGGTTTGGTTCATGAAAGAAACAGCAGGTTCGCATAACAAAGTAGAGCCAGAACAAGAATAAATATATTCAGCACAAGTTTTGATATATAATATTTTTCGCGATTGACGATATTACAGAAATCACTTTCGGAAGAACTTCGTAGCGTTGGGTAACATTTTAAACACCTTCACGAGCCACAATAGGAAGCGATATAAACGATGGCGTCCCGTGCTGTCCAGCTACTAATGTAATTCCATCTTTACTTGAAATCGCCTCTCTATGGTATTATATTTACAGCCAAGTTAATCGGCGCGGAGAGGTAAACTTTTAAAGAATTTATCATCGTAATTTAAGCTGTACGATCGACCAGTATATCGCGATCGACTTGTTGGCCACCCCTGGTGTAGAGTAACAGTCGGATATTTTTAAGTTGGGTGAAAATCACCGACAAACAATATTTTGATTAAACAGTCGTTGCTTATTGTCTGTCTCATTTTACCATCGTCATCGATGACGTAATAAAGTTTTCTTATTACTTACAAATAATATATTTACTTACAATATCGCTATGATAAGCTCTACTGATGAAATCTGAAACTTTAACCAACGTTTCGACTTTGTATCCAGTTGAGTCTTCGTCAGTGCAAAAGGATCGAAAAACTCCTAAAAAATGCGATAATTTTTCTATTTTAGATGACGTGATATTACCGTATGACGTCAGTGAAACATGCGAATCGATTGATTGTCATCATGGGTCGAATAACATTATTTTTACCGTGGGAATCCACTTCTTAATCAAAATAAATCATCCTACTCGAAGTTGACGGATTCTCATATTGATCTTTAAAAGCAACATTTAAATATTTCATTCTGTGACATCACAGAAGCCGTAAAATACGTGAACAGATTTGATTTGATCGAAAATATATCGACGTCCGCTCATTAGTGAAATGAGACCACGCGTAGAAAGTAATCACATCGCGCTGTAATTGGAACGTGGGCAAAATTGGAATTTAACAACTGTGGGAAATCGCAATCAATGGGAATCTCTTGGTGATTAAGTTATCTTTGATGGCGCATCTAAAGAAGATACATTTCCGATTTCATAATTCGTGCTGTAGCATACTTATGGTTTACTCTGCAATCGTATTCATAACTAGAATGAAGCCAAGGGAAGAATAAACAGGTTGCTTCACGATTGGCGAATTTGAACTTGCTGGAATATTCCGACATTTAATGGGAGAAAGCAGTAAGTTATCTTAAAGCAGTGGTTCTTAGCCTTTTTCGTATCCCTGCTCCCCCTATGATTCTGAAACTCAATCCTGCACCCCTAGCGCATATTCTATGGTGGAAAAAACATTCATCTTTTTTATAAGTACAAGTGTACCTTAACAATAGCCTAGTGATCTTCAGAGACTTACAGAAATGCAGGTACTCAGTTGAAAAAAGGACGCTCCCATAAGCTTATGTTCATTAAATTCCAAATATTCAATGTATGATGTTTTTTCTATGTTATATTCCCATGTATTGTTTAACCTCTGAAAATCACTATGGTTAACGAGTTGAAATGATAAGCAGTAAAACGAAAAAATATTTTCTGGACCCTTCTCTCGCACCCCCAAGAACGGGCTCCCGCACCCCTTGGGGGTGCATGCACCCCAGGTTAAGAACCGCTATCTTAAAGAAAAAAATCGGTACTTCTTATCAAGAAGCTATTACCTCAGTATCGTCAGAAAGTTTAGGAAATTTTTATCTGTGCCTGCGCGCAAACATGACTTGGTCTAATTCTAAATTATATAATTCTTGTTTGGGCATCCTTGAAAGTCATTCCAACAACACATAGAGCAAACGAAATTCCATGGAATTCTCTTCTCGCACAGAAACCTCAAAGACATGACCACAACCCACAAACTACGTAGTTTACCTAGATCATGTCTCGCTTCTTATACTTGGCATTTTACTCTGTCATCATACCATACCTAAATTACCTTATTTAACAAACCAAGCGTTTTGAAATGCCGTACAGTTCAATGTTTATCCATTCCCTATGTTTCCTTCTATGTATGAATCGTTACGTAGCGTAAGCCACAAGCCTGCTCAAACCAGAATTATTAATCGAAAACATTAAAGCATGGTTTTGTTTGCACACAGCTAGAGGTTCATTCCGCTAGCTCATAACATCTAGCTCATAACATTACAGATAGTGCTTAACAGAATACCTAGCAGAAATGTTTACAACTTGAACGAAGCATTTGAAGGATAAGCAGAATAAATTATAGTTTTTGACATATTTAAAGAACTTTACCAAGTGCACACATACTCCTGACTTCCTCTAGTATCACCCTTCAAACAATATACGACATGATTTTGTTTACACGCATCTAAAAGTCTTATTTCGCAAGTTTTCGCTAGATCATACAGCTACCTCCTTCAGAATTATCACAGATAACTTTATCAATAAGTACGATAACATCGCTTTTCTCTGTTGTTTATTATCTGTATTTCTTTGTCTATATTGGTCTACCTACGTCCAAACAAGCCAGTGTATTTCATTATCTCCACATTTTCTATTTTTTGTTTGAACATCCTTGTGGTCTAGGCTACACACGGAACTAGAACTCGAAGGAAGGGAGGATAAAAAGGTCGTTTAACAATATATTGATTCTCAAATTATACACACTCCTTCGAACTCAGACCTCGGCAGCTATTAGACAGAATCGACATTTCCTTTTACCTTAAAGCCAGACACTTCGCAACGTTTGAACGGTTCAATTCAAACCAACAATTTCCTTTACGTTTTAATCTGCCAACAAAGATAAAGTAGGAAGCCCGCTGGGAAAACTCTGATTCATTTATGAAACAATATTTCAGGGCAACGTGAGGCCGACAAGTCTGGTAAGTCAGCGAAAAGCAGTGAATAATGAGGATTCTTTCTACCCCGTGGTTCATACCAGAAAACTGCATAAACGAAAATGGTGACGGCTAGTTTTAATTGATAGTTGTTTAATGCTTTTATATGTATACTAGGAGAGGCATTCGGCGGTGACCTAGTGCTTGTAGTTGTTGGTCATCATAACCAGACTTTTCTTTGTTCATGCATTATTCTGGAATAAAATCGAGTCTCCTTGCCAATTATTGAAAAGATCTTATGTTAAATAAAGGCGATGTTCCAAGACAAACAGACTTAAGAACCTCCCTCGCCTATTTATATAAAGCACACAACAACAACAAAAGACCTTCATCATATATTACAAGGTAAAACCTTCGGAGTCAACAAGGCCTCGGGAAAGAGTTTTGAAATCGAGCGCATGATGATTAAAGTGGCACATGGAGGACATTTACCATGGTGTACCGTCGGTGAGAACGTACCCGGACAAAAGTTAGTTGCCGTGCAAAACTGTTGGGATTTTTGTGCGACTGTGAGAAAGCAAGTACCTTGGGTGCATATACTGACATCACATCTTACTTCGAAAGTGTCGATCTCATAAGAGTTTTCGAAGTAGCTCTACGTTTTGAAGCGTCCTAAGTTTACTCCATTTACACGCACAGAAATTTCCTCAAACGACTCAGTGGTTGAAATTGATGCCTTGCTTCAAATTGTCGAGATATTTTATCTCAATCGAGCGACAACTTCCCGCCAGAACGGAGATAAAGTTCACAGATAAGAAAGAATTCTACATCACGTCTGTGAAATCGAGAACAGCGAGAGAGAACAGACGGGAAACGAATCACGTCTCCTTCCCCTTACGGTCAAGTTATACAGGGTGGTCCGTATCAACGCCTAAGTGTTGATGGATTCCATTCCACTGCGATGAAGGTCTGGATTAACCATTAAAAATAAGAATGAATCAAATTAACTGGTGGGCGATTGCATCAGAGAATTTTGGAGGACATAACTAATTTGCGGAAGGTGCGGGAAACCAGCAACCCTAAATCGAGGAAGGTTCGGATTCGGGTTAAGTTGATATTTGATTTGATACCCGTAATTCCGCAACTACCGTAATTAGGATCGCTAGTTTCCACGCACCTTCCGTAAATTAAGTGTTTCGATTCCCACTTTTTCCGTCTTCCGTAAATTAGGGATGCCCACCCGAAGAGTTTCATCCTGGCGACCCCTTGTACTATCACATTTAACTTCAGTTGCTATATTTTGTAACAGCCCTTATTTTACTTACTTACTATACACTGTTAGAAATGCCATTCTAATTCATATTTATAACGACCTTAATATCATATTGTGAGTATTACGTCATGAAAAGGATGCCGTCGTTATTCAGATTGCCTCTTCTAAAATTTGTAACAATATTTGCCAGTTACTGGTTATGTCTGATTCGCTGGCTACCATGCTGCAGAAGCCGGTCGAATGGATTCACAAAACCATCGTTTTTATTTGCAATGAGGAATTGATTATGTTCCAAACTTGCACAAGCGAGAACACGAAATTGAAAATTCAGAAATCTCTTGGAACATAGGTATTTGGCAACAACTGAAAGCTCGCTGTATTTCCTCAAAGCAGCGTTTCTTAATAATACTCAGGAGAATCCATTTCACCACGTTCTCAAGGTGAACTAGGTTTATTAATGACTGTATTATCCATTCCTGTGCTTGTACTAAACCAAGCTGCACCAATTTTCATCATTTGTTAAGTGAATCTCCTTCAGACTTGTCAACAATAGTAAGGTATCAGCTAATAACTGATAGGTAATCTTACCGCTGTACGTCATACGACCTCAGCTATCGACATATTTCAATATCTAACACAGTTGGAGAGAACAATTCTACATGTTATACTCCAGCAAGTGAGTGAGATGTGTGAAAACAAGGCAATTTCTTACATATTTCAAGTTGAAGTGAGTCTGGAAATTCTACATCGAATTCTACATCAAGCGAGAGTGAGGTTTATGCAAACAAGGCCATGTCTTACATGTTTCAAATTTAATAATTCTTATCTGAGCATCCTTTTCGTCTACGCCGCGCACTGATTCGCAGCGAAAAGGAAACTTGAAAGAAGGATAAACAGTGACGATGGTAACTCACAATTACGTCCATATCCTTCAGGCTTACTACAATATCTGTAAATCTATCTAACTATTTTCATCTGTAAACAAACAAGACCGTGCCTTACATTATTAATAATTCTTGTTTAAGCATCCTTCTGGCCTGCACTCAATGGAGCATGCGGATTCACAACTAGAAGTAAGCACTTTGGTGAATGGTATCTCGCAAATTCTTGTACTCTGCCAAGTCCATACACTTTCGACTTCCTTCAATATCTGCAAATCTCAACTCTCGAGCGCTTGTCAGCAACCAAATGACGTCTCGCAACGATCGA
>JAUELA010150235.1:0-14050 GCA_031471845.1 Boltenia villosa | reverse complement strand
AGTTATCTTGCCGAGACCCTGAATCAGAGACAAAATTTCTTAATTTAATTCTAAGATATTGGTTGAGTATTGCACAATTCTTCATACCAAATATTTCTCAAATTCATTTTGTGATAATCACGGATGGTTTATGGGATCAGAAACATAGACAGATAGAATTTTTATTTTTTCGTCATTTTAAAATACATAATATTAAAAACAGCGGTCAGTATAGAAAAATATGACATGGTACTGAAACCAACTGATTGGTTTATGCCATTGAAGTATGTCCTGATCAAACTTGTGTCCTAATATTTGAATCCATCAATCCATCATATATATTTACTTTGTGGCATGTCTAGTACTGTTTAAGATATAAATACTCGCACTTCATAGCATTTTCATGTCTATATTATCACTGAAATCAACTAGAATATTCTGATGTGAAATTATTTGTATTAATTTTTTATTTTCAAGTTTTTGATGCTGATAAATGTAGTTTCTTGCACTTGATCTCATCAGATGATCTGAAACTGATTGGAATTCAGTCCGAAGTTTATCGTAATTCAGTCCGAAGTTTATCGTAACTTTACGTCGGAACTCGGAATCAGAAATTCAGTTGATAGAGTTAACAAGGTTGGATGTTTTTTCTGTTAATATAACTTTTGTAAGGACTCTTGCAGCATTATATATGTTATGGTAAATGTGCATCATTGAATTAACAAAATAATTACCGGTGATAAATTGAATAAAGATAAATAAAGGTTATTATGCAAAATCACCAATTAATCAGATTTACCAGATGTATTGCAGATATATATATATATTGCGCATATGTCTGGTGCTTATACGACGTCTTGCCCATCTTTTTATAGAATTTGCATCGCTTGTTCCATGTAAACCTCAAAACGAAAGTACAGTAATTTTCAGTATATATAATACGCCCCCATGTATAATGCGTACCTGATTTGTCATCAAAATATTGAAAAAATGACTATTACCATGTATAATAGACAGTGTGTATTACACACCCTTGTTTTAAGGAAAAAAAAACAGACATTTTTGTTTAAAATATTTGTTTACGATTACGACATGAATGATCAATACTGTCAAAAAATATAATCGCAAAATAATTTTTTAACACTTTCTGTGCTTCAGGATGTGTATATACGCAGCCTCCAAAATTGACTGATTTTCACCAAAAATAATGCGTATTATATTTTCATACTGAAAATCACGGTACTATGTTGACATAAAAAACCTATGTTCCAATTTTCTGTTTTTACAGATCGAAAGTGACATTGGACAATGTCGACAGGAGTTGTTATTCGACTTCGGAACCTTCCAATTAATGCTGGCACCATCGACATTCGGCGATTCTTCGGAGGTTTAGCGATACCTGATGGCGGAGTTCACATCATTGGGGGAGATGACGGAACAGCGTTTATTTTATTCTCGACAGATGAAGACGCGAGACAAGCGATGTTGCGCGATGGGCAGAAATTAAGCGCAGACAAAGTTAAATTAATGTTGAGCAGTCATACAGAAATGAAGCTTATGATCGAAGAGAGCCAGCGTCGTTATGAAGTGCTGCGTGGTTTGCGTCCTCCCGAACCTCCCATTACTAACTTGACAAGTCGATCTTCAGCGACAGGTGGAAACGTTAAAGTTGAAAAAAGTTCCGAAGTGTCCGAGGAAAGCGACTGTTACATAGAACTGAGAGGAATGCCATATAACTCTACCGAGGAAGATGTGGTGAATTTTTTCTCCAACATTGCCGTTTCAGCTCTTCGTATCATGAAAGACGATAAGGGAAGATCAACAGGTCAAGCCTTCGTCAAATTCAAATCCGTTGCTTATAAAATAGAGGCTTTAAAGAAAGATCACGACTTCATGGGCCCCCGTTTTGTGAGGGTTCAATCTGCCACTGAGCAGCAGTGGTTGTTAGCAGGGTCACAACTTTGTGATACAATTCGTCCTGGGGTTGATGGCTACGGGAATCGAAAGCGTCCTCAAGCAAATAATACATCTTCGAATGAGGGGACTCCCAAAAGATCAAGAGCCCTTTCTCCTATACGATGTGACAATTGTGTTGAACTGCGTGGACTGCCGGCAATAGCTACGAACAAGATGGTCGATGGAATATTTTTCCAACTGCAGATTGTAGAAGGAGGTTTGTTTGTCGAAATGGACGGTAAGATCTGTAAAGGTCGCGCATTTGCGGAGTTCGCAAACCTGAAAGATTACAAAGATGCTTTGTTGAAAGACGGAGAAATATTGGACGGAAAACAGATTCGTGTGATCAATATCTCACGACAAGCGATGATCGAACAAATCAAACAACATAAGAAGTACATGAAGATAAAGAGAGAGGAGGATTACAAGAGAGAGAGAGAAGACTTGAAGGAACGACAATTGCAGGAAAAACAACGGAAGTTGTACGAGGACCAGAAACGCAAAGATGAGGACGAGCAGAAGAAACGACGCGAGTACCAGATGAAGAAGCAGCGAGAAATGGAGGAATGGTTGGCACGGCAACATGTGAAAGAGGAGGAAGAACGTAAACGTTTTGATATTGAGAAGAGGATCCTGGCTCAGGAGAAGATCCAAGAGGAAGAGAGGATGCGGAAGGAGGCGGAAAGACAAATGGTAGAAAATGAGAGGCAGAGGAGAGATGCGGAAATGAGGAAAAAGGAGGAGGAGAAAATGAGGATGGACTTTGAGAGGAAGAGGCAGATGGAGATGCAAAGGCTGGAGGACATCAAGAAGGAAGACGGCAGGAGGATGTCTGAATATAAATATGATTCTGATTCAAACAATGTCAATGGCAATGCGAGAGAAATGGAAATGGATTTGGATGAGGGGGATCCAAGCCCTCCAAGATCTCGAGATGATAGGTACCCCCACCCGGATAATTATGGGAAACCCCCTTCACCTTACCCACCCAGGTCCCAATACAATTCATTTCGTGGGTCCTCTGGAGTCGTCCTCGCCCATTCAGACTCTAAACCCCCTCCCTCCCAGCCATTCACATCCATGCCATACCAGCAGCGTTTCACGCGACCACCCCCTATTCCTAGCGCCCCAATAGCAATGACCCCCCCACCCACAGTGTTCAAATCCATCACAACTTCTAGCTTGACGTTACCCTCTGGAGCAACTATTCTTGCTCCTCCCATGCCTAGCACTTCAATGCCGCCCATTACTCTGCCTGGCCCACGTTCAGTCTTATCAGCAAACCAACCCCCTCATCTACCCCCAAATCTTCCACCTCCACCCCTCCCACCAGCAATGACATTGACACCAGTACAAGTGGCATCAAATCCCCTCGCCATCAAAGTTCCACTTGAGGTCTCATCAATTTATCCTCCTCCCCATCTAAAACCAGTACAACTCGTGCCCATGATTGCATCTCCCCACATAGCCGCACCCAGGTTACCCCCACCAATTCCCTTACCACGGGAACCAGTTTTCGAGTCCAAATCAGTCGCTCCACCCTCCCCCAGCAAGTTCGTTCGAATCGCAAATTCTCCTTTCGAAACAAAAGAAGAGCAAGTAATAAAATTTTTTAATGGATTAAAGATTGCTCCAAATGGAGTTCAATTCGTGATGCGATACAAACGGAAATCCGGGCATATTTTTATCAAGTTCGCAAGCGGGGAAGATGCTCTAAAAGCTGCAGAAAAAGACAAACATACACTAGGTGGCAGGGAAGTGTTGGTTCAAATGTCAAACGTGGGTCAAATGACGGAACTTTTGAAAAAATACGATCATCGACCTTTTGAAATTCTTTTCCCGAACGAGGGGGAAGGTCATCCTCATGGTGGCGCTAGTGTACCAGATTTTGATAAAAATCTTGAGAAAGCTATCCTGCACGAAAGACTGATGTGCATAAGATTGTCCAATGTACCCAGGGAAGCAACAATTCCAGATATCTTGAAAGCATTCTCAGGGATCAGCATCATGCCGAACGGTATCCATATACTTCAAGATCGAGACAGGAAATGCAACGGAAATGTTTTCATTGAGCTAGTTACTTCAGAAGATTGTGCTCGTGCTTCGAATCTGCACGAAAGAGCCAGAATTCTGGACGCAGTCATCAGAATTATGCCGGTGAAAATACAAGAAATGAAAAAAGAACTTTCAGAGAATAAGGCTCGTGTTTATGGTCCACCCCCACCTGGACCCTTACCCCCAATGCCAATGCCGAGACCCCCAATGCACCCTGATATAGGTCTTCGAATGCCCCCTGGAGCTCCTCCTCCCCCTGTTATGTTCAATCCCCCTGTTCTTCCCCCTCCTATCCATTTGTCAGAACGAGAATTGGCAATTATAAGACATTCTGAAGGGCCTCCCATGGCTGGTCCGCGACCCATCGAATTCAGAGACCCTCCCCGACCACCACTCCCTCCCCTTCCTCCGGGAATGCCAGGTAATAGAATTCGTGGTCGATCCCCGACACCTCCACACATGAAACTACATAGACCAACATCTCCAAGAATGTTGCCACCAATGAGACCGCATTCACCCCCACCAGATATGAGAAGCATTTCACCCAGTATGGGTCTTCGACATAGGTCCCATAGTCCACCCATGCGGCCCCGATCCCCCCGAGATATGATGAGAATCCAAGAAATGCAGCGTCGAGCTGATGCTGAGGAATTACATCGAAGAATCGAACATGAACGGATTCTCATGAGAGACAGAATGCACAGCCCTGGCTTCAGACGGGGTCCATTTGACGACCACCCCCGCTTTCCAATCGACATGGACCTCCCTCGCTACGGCATGGATATGCCTGGGTTTAGAATGGATGGCCCCAGGTTCGAAGGCCCCCTACCCCCTCATTTTCCTATGGATATGCCCCGATTCCCCATGCCCGAACCCGTTCCCATTAAAATGTCCAACCTTTCATTTCACATTACCCAGGAAGATATTATTGAATTCTTTATTAAATTCTCCCCGATCCCTCGTTCAGTTCGACTCATGTACAACAACACAGGGAAGTTGACCGGGGAGGGTTTTGTGGCTTTCCCTGGACGAGAGGCGGCAGAGGCTGCGGTGAAAAATCTTCATCAAGTGAGCTTGCTCAACAGAAAAATAAGACTCGAACTTGCATAACTGTATCCTATTCTCCTAAATGTCAAAAAGTTCGCTAATATTTTGTCCAAATTAGCCACACCCGTTTACATTCTTACTTGCAAAGAACACAGCTAATATACTCTTCTTTCATCGCATTGCCAATTTTCACATCACATGTGCGTAGATCCAGAAAAAAGTTTCAGAACCAATGAATTAGGCTACAGTATGGGTAACTTTGTTCTAAATTGCTGCATGTGGCGAAATGGGTGTTGGAATGCTAGGACCAGAAGTACCTCTAAATTTTACATTACGAGTTTAAATATTCGAGACATGGCAAGATCGTGAACAACTGGCGTAAATCAATTGAAGTAACCGAGCCACTACTTGAGCTTGTAATTATAGGTGGAAATATTTGATTGAACAATTGCACAAAATTATAAAAAAATACCCTTTTATATGTTTTGGGCTAAATTTTTATTGCTTGTGGGGGGTAGCAAAAAGTTTTTAGTTTATTATTGTGAATTGAGCAACTAAGATAGTGTGACAGCCCAATTTTTGGTGAAGATATCAGTTTGAAAAATCTTTTTTTTTTGAAGATTTTAGCTTTAGTTGTGGCATTCAAAAACCACCCATTTTGGTATTATTGGCATTGGTGTAAATGCTAGAGACTCTCCCACTAAATTATATTATTGATCCAATAAGCTGCCAAATTAGGATCATGAAAAATTACATTATTATTCCATATGAATTATTAAATGGTGCTGACGCTATCAAAATTCCAAGTAATAATCGTGCCATGCTGAATTCTCCACATTTTATACTTTCTAAATTGAATCAATTTCTTCCTTCATTACAGCAAAAGTTCATTCGCATCTCTGTATTTAATGTTTGTAAAATTTTCTATGCTTTGCTTTGATGCCGACAAATGGGACTATTACTGGACATCTGTGGATCTACGGCAACATATTGGATTACAAAGAAGAAATATGAAATGTTAATTGTTATATTACAACTTTTGTTTTCTAAAATAAGAACTGGATAATATCTGTTTGTCTAAAATGTGTGTTATGGCAAATTATGTTCAATATGACATTAGGAAGGAGTCTTGATTGTTTAGGTGTATAATGTTAAGGCAATTAAATTGTTAATATTAATTGTCCTTGCAATTAATTTAACTTTTTGTTGTGGAGGCATTATGAGAATTTATCGAGAGTGAGCGGGAATCCATCTAATATTTGAAACCATTTTATGGCTATGTTTTGGTTGCAGGCTAAAAAACTATAGAAAATGTCGGTGTTGGAAAGAAGTTGTATTTTATATACTAAAAATGCTCGAGCAGTTCAAGCTAAGATGCATGTGGGCTTAAATTTAGTATGTGGGCAGTGTGTTATCATGTTTTAGAATTCTATTTGTTTTAATACTGGCATTATTCAAACTTATTTTTTTATTCTGGGCAGAAAGATGATGAAATTCATTTGTGTCTAATGCGGAGTAGATAATGAATGGAATGTTAGTGATGTACCAATTATTTACCGGATAATTTCCATTTCTATGTTAAATTCAATAAAATGTAACTGTTTTTATGATTTCGTTTCCAAGTTATCAAAATTGCAAATCTTCAGAAGAGGATGAAGATTAGGAACTTGAATTATTTACCTTGAAATTTTCAATCCTTTTATTGTGTTTGATTGTATAGTGAGGAAAAATGGGAGAATATATCAATGGAAAATAACCGTTTATACATGAATTTACTCTTATACTTGACAATTAATTGGTATTTCGCAAGTTAAATTGGTGGAGCATCTCTGTCGCAATACATTGTCTAAATTAGCTTTTTTTGTGAATAATGTTAATGATGTAGATATAAATGCGGTTTTGTGTCGAACCAAAAGATGAAAATTTATGAAAGTGCAAATGCAAAAGTTTAAATCTGTTAGAATCAAGGTTTTGCTTAAGAAATGTTATTTAATTTAATACTGTTAGAAAAGATTGAAAATTTGCTTTGAAAATTTTGAGCTGAAGTGGGCCTATGCCTACAATATATTCACAATATTGCCCATTACTTAATCTTGACAGAGTTGCAAAGATCAGTGGTTGGTCTTGGCCTTAGTTGATGTTTAGGTATTATGTAAATGATAATCGGAGACAAAGTGTGTTTTACTAAATTGTCCACCTTATACATAAGCTGTTAGTTAAATGTCTGTCTTAAATTGTCATTGTTGCTGCTGTCAGAGAGAAGGATCAATAATTTTTCTACAATGATAAACATGTATTTTGTTGGCATTAGCGTAGAAAATTCCCATTCTGGTACTCCTGTTCAAATTATGAATATTTTTATGCTTCAATATAATAGCCTAAGTGAAAATTGTTTAGAATGTTAAATATTAGGTTGTTGTTAAGTTTAAAGTTTACCTCAATTCACCCAATTGTTTTTTTTTTCTTTTCACTTAATTCGTTACAGATCATTCACCTGTGGTGCGTTTAGTTGAGATCAATGCTTTTATTGGTAATTTTAAACCTGAGCAGTCGTTTTTTAAAAAAATATATCTATTACCTAACCCTCCTCCCTAAATAATACTGGATTTAAAAAAAAAACAACTTAATATCTGTTACCCACCCCTCGGATAAGGTAATAAATATTATAAAAAGAATTTATACGTTGAAGGTTAGATCGACGGGTAATTATATTTTGATAAACCATAAGTTTGGATGAAATGCAAACTTTTACCGTTTTGAACGCACTTTCAACAGTATAATGATATCATTAGGGACGTCCGTAAAATTCAGGCCGATAAACTGAAGTGGACTCCGAACCCAACGATACCCAAATATTATGTCCTCAAAACTAGTGCTTGTATTTATATCACTAATCGCAACTCAGCAATGTCCTAAATATCAATTACAAGTACGAGGTTAGTTAATAGATATTTTTTTGTACTCGTCACGAATATTCGCGAATATGGATATGTTGAAGAGAAGCCTTTTGAATTTATATATCTTATTATTAGTTGTATCAGGGCTATGTAGTGTACTCTTCCACCCTTTAAAATGATTAAGATTGAACAAGTCAGCACTTGTACATCATGAAATGTGTTATTTGGTTGTTCAGTACTTGGGATAAAATTTTCAAAAAGTGATTTCTTTCTCCACTGCCCTACTTCACATTTTACAATAGTGATGCTCGTTTGATAATATTGTATATAATGGAGAATTATGTCAATTCTTTCTGCCCGGAATGAATCTCTTTTTGTAAATATTTTTCTGCGATGATAATTTCATAATTGTGTCATGTCAGCACACTAAGTAGGTTTCATGCATGATTGTTAACTAGCCTAATCATGTCATCTTGTTTTTATTGTACATTTTAATTATGATGAATCAAAATTAAACAGTCAATTATGTGAATACTGCACACATTTGTGTTTTGTTCCTGCAATGCCAGATACGTGCGGAAGGTGTGTTGTTGTTCTCAGAATAGGGCCGCTTTCTTTGCGGAGTGTTATTGGATCAGGTGTAAGGTGAAGGTGCTCGGTAAAAAGAAGATTTGTTTTAGTCTTCTTGTATCTTTGTAAAAATTGTACGAGTGCAAAAGTAGTTAAATAGGACATTTAGTTGGTGTTATCTAATTATCTTCTGAGTTTGCTATTCAAGAAGAAGACTACCGTTAGTCATGAAAGAAATAGTTTTGGTGCCAGTTTAGCGTGCAGCCATTTATACTTTAGCGTGCGGTCTACCTGGCCATCGACAATACCCCATGCAGTCTACCTCCACTACTAGAACTTCAAACTGCAGGCCTTTAAAATTCTAACCAACTGAGGTCTCGGTAGACAGATCCGGTCATTTCACAGAGCAGACTAAGGCAGACCGCACATAGCACCCAATTTTTTCTTAGTTGCTGGCAGTTTGGTACAGGACATATAGAAATAATTGAATGATTGGGTGATGTCTCTAATCAAGTCATTTCTGTATATTTGAAAAGCTGAAAATACCGAACGTTAATTCAAACTATGGAAGGATGTAAACATTTGTAGAAAGTTCGTTGTTGTCCTCAGAATGCAGTAGGTTTAAGTCGAGTTGTTAAATAAGAATATCTTTATATCCAACCATTTGGCTGAAAGATCCTACCGTGGAAAAAAGAAAGTGTGGCCTAAATAGTTTACCTATATTTTTATGGTGACCTGAAAAGAAGTCAGTTCTGTCTATGGTTTTTCAGTTGTTTGAAAAAAAGCCACAACCTTGGTCGCGAAATAAAAAGAAAGAGTTAGTTACGGTGTGTGTTTTAGGGCGAGGAGGTTAGGATTAGCGATTTACTTACGTGATATGACGTTTTTTTCCTACAACCATTTTTGGGCTGGTTTGATTTTATACCATCTATATCAGCGCTTCTCAACAGGTGGGCCGCAAAGCTATTTCAGGTGGGCCGCGCCAGGCTAAAATGTTACAGTACAAAGAACGAATACTTTTATCAAGCATGTTGAGTAGAATTTTAACAGTAAATTGAATGTGGTGTTATTTTCTTATTTCTCTCGCAAATATATTTAAAAAATTTTTATTGTCATTTTGCCACAATATCTTATAGTGGGCCTCAAAAAAATGTCAGTGAAAGTGGGACGCGAGTTGAAAAAGATTGAGAAGCACTGACCCACATAGTTCATACGTTTTCACTTAGAAATGTTGTAATATGAATGAACATCGAATGAGAAATGTTGTACTTCACTGCCTATCGAAAAGATTTTTCCTTGTATTTCAATCTGTAACCATCCTACCATAATTTGATAC
Organism: Boltenia villosa; assembly: GCA_031471845.1. Taxonomy (NCBI): domain Eukaryota; kingdom Metazoa; phylum Chordata; class Ascidiacea; order Stolidobranchia; family Pyuridae; genus Boltenia; species Boltenia villosa. The sequence continues at coordinate 4,210 of JAUELA010150235.1, read as the reverse complement.
TATGCTCTACATCAGTGGTCCCCAACCTGGGGTCGCTGTAACAATTTAATGGGGTCGCCTGTTGGGCCAAAATAAGAGAGTTATAATTTGCTGCTATTGTTAAAAATTGAAATAAATTGCAGAAAAATTTACTTTTGCTTCCAATTTGTTCTTGTGTGGTTTTCTTTGTTAAAATTACATTTTGCTGTAAACTTTCATGAGTGTGAAATACACACAGACGATAGTCAGAATTCGATTTTTTTTGTAATTGGGGTTGCTTCAAAAAAAGGTTGGGGACCTCTGCCCTACATGGCATCAATCATATGTAAAACGGACCAGTTATTCCTCAAGCTCAAGGTATTACAAATATGCTTTTCCTTTTCGTCAAATGATTGACATCTATGCAGATGAGATGGTTTGTCGTTGGAGGAAAAAGATCACGTAAGGATATCCCGAATCTTAACCTCCTAAACCTTTATTCTCCGACTTAAGTTGTGAATTCCTAGCCAAGATTGTCCCAGGTTTTTCGCAACTTTTTTACAGTTACCGGTGTGTTATTTCAGGTTATGTGCCGGCTACAATTTGTTGACAAGTACAAGAGTTAAATATAGATAGATGGATAGAATTTTTATTTTGACGGAAAACAGCGGTCAGTATAGAAAAATATAGCATGACACTAAGCAAGATGCAATGTGAGAGTGGATGTGGTGGAATTTGCTGTAGAATATAATTATTACCGAGAATATGTCTGATAGCAAATTGTAAATGTTATACAATAGTACTGACCTATGCATATTTCATAAAAGAGATTATCATGAATTTTAGGATTTGAAACTTCGACTTTGGATTGTTGGAGAAAACTGGTTGTTTTTGCGACAAGATCAAGTAAAAATAAAAATGGTGCACATTGTGCAGAAATTGGTAATGTTAAAGATTCTGAAAATTGATTTTTTCATGTTCCCCCTCAAATTAGTAGTAGTCTGTCACAAGTAGAAATTTTGGCTGATTCCAAGAAAAGAAGAAAGAACATTAAGTAGACTAGTTTGAAAAATTGAAAGTCACTCGGTCAAACAAACTCGGACATTTGGCCAATATTTCAGGGGTGGACATTTGGCCAACATTCAAAAAATTATATTTTATGCTTAGAGTTAGAAGCCTAAGGGTTAGGGTCAGTGTTAGCTTCGTTCAGGGTTAGTAGTAATTTTATAATTTAATTTTAGTATTGTAGTCTTAGAAAAAAAAATGTTTATTTTAAAAAAAAAAGGTTGGCCAAATGTCCCATTCTGCAACTATTGAACAAATGTACAGAATTCAATAAAATAAATGTTTCAGAAATTGGTATTCATTTTTTTTTTATTATGAAGGACCTCGTCAAAGAATCTCTTACTTCTAAATTAGTTTTCAAATGCAAAAGTAGTGCAGAAAACATGGCTTGACATTAAAACCAACCGATTGGATCAAGATTTTGCAAAGTGACAAAGAAGGGACATTTAGCTAACTCTAACCCTAAGATATAACTTTTTGAATGTTGGCTAAATGCCCCCCACCCCACCACTGCAAATATTTGCTAAATGTCCGGATAATACCGTTTTTATTATCTAGAATAAAACTAAAGAAGAGGTTGGTCGTGAAAAAAAAAAACAGTCTGTTTGATGAATGATCACAACAGGCCAAATTTAAGGCTTTTAATGTTTGTGTGAGAGAAGATATGTGGACTTTATTTAGCCTTGTTTCAGCTCAAAAGAAAATCTTCAAGAATGTTATGTATATCAAGCTGTTTTTTTCCTAAACTGTATGCTGCATGAAACATTCTTGCTATTTATTTTTTTCTCGAGCTGTTGTGCGGATCCTTACTCAAGGGACGAAAGTGTTGACGGCACGGCACATTGGCAAGTCTGTGTTGACGATTCCTGCAATCTCGCAGCGGAGATAGAGCGATTTGAGGAAGATAGATAACAATATTATCTGTTTTAATAAAAAAAAGTTACTTTCAATTGTTGTAGTTCGGTTATTATTTTATGGGCTGCTGTAGGTCTCATGTGATATTTATTTCGAATCCCAGACAATTAGCCAACCGACATTTCGCCATCGTTTGATGGGCAGATGGGCATTTCGCTGACATTTAAAAAAAATCTTTGTGTCACTAACTCTAACCCTAACTTTAGATCTAATTTTTTTTCGAATTGTGGCGATATGTCCGTTGGCTAAATGTCCTGATGCCATTTATTTCTTCTACACGGCAGCAAGACACTCGCAAACATTTGTCGAGAACGCGCCAACGTCGTTAAAACAAAATTGGTATATTACATTTGTAGAGGAAGTCCTGGGCAGCTGCAGAAGTAGTTATTGCAGTTTATAAATAGAGGGTTTGGCGATCTTTTACTTAAGAGGAGTGTGTGGAAAATGTAATTTTTTAACACAATAATGAGAACTTAAAACCGACAAGAACGGCCAACGGGTTTAATATATTTTTTTATAAATTCGTTTTTGACGTTAAAATTTGTGTTGGGCGACAAGTGTTTTTAATCGAGGACTCGTGAAATAAGCCAAAGTAAAAGATCGCCTCAAAGTGCATTCTGATAGTGATTAATCGAAACGGTCTCTGATAGATTAGATTGTGACGATGTAGGAGTTAGAGTGCACGGAAGATTTGGCAATTGATCATTTTACGTCTTCTGCCAGAATAAATCATGACAAGAAGAAATCTACAAACCGGTTGTACCGGTTAAAATTTTGCATTTCAGAAAATAATGTATCTGCTGTCCACTTTCATAGATTCAGATGCAAATTGGTTTGACAGGATTTTTTTAGTGATAGAATAACACTACGAATAACACTGCGCTGCTCCTTGCAAAAAGAGAAAATAGTGTTATAGCACCATCTAGTGACGAATGTATTAGCAAACAGTTGTTTTCGTTCACGGTCGGGCCATAGATGTAAGAAAGGAGTTGTTTTCTGCGAGCACTCAAGAAAATGTGTTGAGTTGAATTTATCCCACGTGTCTTTTAACGTATATATTTTACCATACCTTATGTTTTTTGCGATTTTCGTGAAGTACGAGCGTATGTATCAGTTTAATCGGAAATATTTTAATACGAACGATAAAAGGCTGAATTTCGCTTCAAGATAAATTAAAATATCAACAAAAATTTAGGTTTGTGTTCTCCAGGAAAAAACTTTTTCTTTGTCAATGTTTTTTCATTAAGTGTAAAGTGTATCCTAGATTTTATTTGATGCCATCTATCGAATCCCTGACGTTTAGGCAACGCACATTTCGCCTTCATTTGTGACGTCATGACAGAGGGGACATTTTGCCAACATTCAAAATAAAAATTATTAGTCTGTCACTAACCCTAACTGTAAGATATTATTTTTTGAATGTTGGAGAAATGTCCGTTAGCTAAATGTCCGGATGCCCATATATCGCATATGTGGTGCACCGGAAGTTTCCCGATATGTGTATAGCCCCTTTACATAAAAAAATCAATCTAACATTTTGCTGCACTCTCTTATTTTGTAACGGGCGGTAGCGGGGAACAACTGGTATAGAAGATGAATCCTGATCATTTAGCCAACAGTTTTGTTTTCGATTTGATTCCCGAGATTTTTCCAAAATTTCGATTTTTTTCTTCGAAAAATTAAACCTAACTATTCTAACACTGACCCTGACCCTGACCCTGACCCGAACCCTTATCCTGAAGGCTAACTCTAGCCCTAAGATCTAATTTTTCGAATGTTGGCTAAATTTCCGTTGGCTTAACGTCGATTGGCTGAATGTCCGGATACCATAGAACAGGGATGGCGAACAACTCGTGACCCATCACCTACATTTCAGTGACCCACTTCGCTTTTTTATTATTTATACAAGAAAAATTATTCAGTTATGCTACTGTGAGAAGAGCTTTCAGGCATTAGCAGATAAGATGCAGCAATAAGTTTCTCACAGACATCAATGTGTCAAGTGAATTTGTGACCCATTTTTTTTTCTTTTCTAAATTAAGGTATAAAAAGTGTCAATTGAAAAGGTTCGCCATCCCTGCCATAGAAGATAGTTAGGAGTCTGCGACGTCTCAAATTGTGTGGTGCGAATGATATGGATCATATTTTTCAATACACTTTCTAGTTCTTCATACGCTTAATTCTTGTCTCGAATCTTTTTTTTTCAAAGGTTGGCAGAAAGCCGTAAAAGATAGAAATACGTAATTACGGAACACATAGAAATGCTTACCTA
>JAUELA010150125.1:0-14058 GCA_031471845.1 Boltenia villosa | reverse complement strand
ATCCATCAGGATCAAAATACGGACGACAGCAAGAAAAAAATAAAAGGAACTGTGCAATATGTATCAATTATTCCTCCCGAGTATGATGTTATGGTCGGAAGAGACAATAAAATTGTACCACACGACATGCAGGAGAGACGTGACGTGATATATATTGAAGCAACGGGGAGGGTGGGGGTGGGGGTATTGAATAGAAGGGACACATCAGAAACCTTCACAGGAAACATCACATTTACATTGTACGCCCTGGGAGCACTGATTCGACAAAAAAATGAATTATGTCATCGTTACTTATTTGAATATTGTCATTTATTTTAATGCATATACTCAAAAACTTCCCGAACAAAGTCAAATAATTTTAAATCTTATAATCAGGGATAAGGATGTGGACGATTCTAGAGAATTGTGGCTGAAAGAGTCGATGCAAAATAGATTATTCATTTTTGTAGAGATTCATGAAATATTATAATAGCCTACTTTTTAAATAACTTCAAGAAATAGACCCAGGATTCCAGATAGAACGAACCTGTACCGGACAAACTGCGGTATACCCATGACCAGGCAATTGAAATATGTGAGTAAGACCCGCATCGACATGGAACAAAAAATAAAAACAGGAACTCGGAAATCATTACAACATTCTACAAAAACCACGCAGAACTATTTTTCATCTGTTCAAGTGCATTACTTGGAATGTTGAACTTAGTATGTTTTTGCAAAAACATACTAGTAGGAAATAAAAAAATATGTCTTTATATTTTCATTTTCAATAAATTTGACTAAAACCAACAAAATAAGCTGAATTTTTTTTGATTACTTGAAAGTAGAAATTATTATTTACATTATTATTTTATTTTCTACCAGGAAATTTAGGGCGATATGGTGGAACCCACCAATACAGAAAATTTACTGCCGACTTCGAAACAATATCGCGACAAAGGTATCAAAATAGATCTCGCGACAACCGCACTCAGCGAAATGCAGAAAAAAATCAGCAGGAACTAAAAAGAACAAGATTAAAAGGCAAGAGATACCAGCGCTTGGATTCCATCACCAATCAATATAATTCCGATAAAAATGCACTGATAATGGAATACGGAGATGTGTTTCGTAAGACAATTCGGAGTCGCGGGGTGAATATAATATTCATGACCTACCTGTTGAAGTGTGGAAGAAGAGAGAGTCAGGATGACGTTCCTGATTAAACAATCGGGAAACATAATTGGCACACCCTTTGTTACTCGCTGCTAGCAGCAGTTTTTTACCCGGTGTATGTTTTACATCATTCGCCCACAAAATGTGGTGATTCGTGGTTTCTTTTTCGTAAAATTATAAAAGCATTAAAAATCGAAAATTCCAAATTCCATTTACTCTAACTTTCTCCTGATACAGGTTGTCAGTGACGCGTCGACTCGAGTGTCTTGCGACACAGTCGACGTGATATCTCTCATGCACACTTCCGGCTTCACCAGGTTTATTACCATTCAAGCGAGCTCCCTGCGATATCTCCTACGGGAATAGCTCACCAATATATGTTGACACGCCGACGTTGATGTGGATGTTTTTCAAAACCATATCCATATACGGTCTACTGCACAACCCGACAGTTTGGAAAATGAAAATGGTTGCCTTGCGAATTTCGTTGCGATGCTTTAAGTAGTCATGACCAGAAACAGGTGGAACTTTGAAACAAAATTTGCGAATATGGATGCAACAGAGAAATCCCATCGATGCTCATACATCACTCAAATATGGAATTGGAGAAGAAATAAAGCGATTATTCGATTCAAACGATACAGCGAGAAAAGAATTTCAACAATTTCTGCCATGCTAGGTGGGTCTTGTATCATCCCCAAGGCGTGCAAAATCAGTAGTTGCTTTGCGGACATTCACCATCCCACTATTAGCAAATCCAGAATATTCAAAATATTCAACTCTGATTCAGACATTCATGAAAACGGACCACCGCAACATCTATGCTTGGATGGCCTTGCTATGTGTGACCTTCAAGATGAACGCAATATGATAATACAATATTAAAAATACTGTACTTGAACACGAGAACATAGACACGAGAAAATAGCACTTACCTGGTACTGAACGGAAAGAAAATCAATACTTGTGGAACAGTGCGCAAAAATAGGATAGGATAGGATATATAATCAAAGAAAAATAGTTGAAAGAAGAATGTGTCGTGAGATACAAAGAAAATATGAAAAATATGGCCATGAAGTGGAAAGATAAAATAGATGTAAACGTTCTAAGCTCTGGTACCAAGGCAGTTTTTGACTACAACAAATGCATGGGTGGCAGTTGAGTCGTCGTGAAAGATTATACTTTATAAGAGTCATTATGTGCCTGTCAGACAATTATATATGATGTTTTTTCTCTTTATATTTATTTTAAATAAATGTCTGTCTAATGGCGACGGATAACATTTTTCTCGTGAATTTTTAATTACGCCCTTTTTCTTTTCCTTTGTATGTTTTGAATATATATTTCAATGCATTCTTGATTTTCATCATTGCGGTATAAGAACTTGCAAAAGCAAGAAAGTATAATCAAGATAATATGGGTACAGATGTTCATTATAGCATATGTTAGACACGATTGAGGAACGGAGGAAGCTGAACTAGAGAGGCAGGAAACTAATTTCTTTTCCATTTAATCTATCTTCAATTTTAATCTGTAGTGGACACTTCTCGGGAGGAGAATTTCCTATATTGGTGAGCCCGACGTTGTTCTGATAAACACGCAACATGAAAGGTCCAATAACCACCTGAAGGAATTCAAATCGTCAAGAATCTAAGAGGTGATATTTGAGAAACTATCAATACGGGCGACTTTCCGATCAAAACTCGAAACTTTTAAACCGCAAGTATTCCGGTTCTTATATGAAACAGTCGTCAAGCTTCCAATGTATATTTATAAGCTGAATAATATTGGACATACCAGTCATTTCCTATCTGACACTGTTCCGACAAACTGGAGGCAGAATAAAGGAAATAGAAACAGACGAAATCAATCTTGAATCGTTTAAATTACCCCAATTTTGGGCAGAAAAGCCCGGAATAAGGTTCAGATATATTGAAACCGTGTTTAACAAACATGGCGTTCTTTCAGAGCATAAGAAATTTGATGAAACATTGAGCGCTTAAGTCAGATTACAATGGGAATTATGGAAACTAATGATAGACAACCATAAACACGCATAGCAAACAAGTACTAAAAGAACGCGATTATTCCATATGCAATACCTAAGATTAGTTAAAATTTTTCATTTACTATATTTTCGGGGCCTCAAATTTCGGGTCCCCCTACAGTTGCATGGTAAAAAGCTTAGGAGTGCTGTCCCTATCCGCAGTGTGCGCTTTTACTATATTCACATCATAAAGGCTATATTAATCCACGACGAATGTGACGTGTCCTTTTTCATTTCCCGACTTATAACTAAAATGACCTCCGAATTAAGATACTACAGAGCCTAAAATAAGCCTGAATGCTAATGAATTTTATACCTTTCGTGTAATTTAGTTGATTATAAAACAGAAATAATTTAATTTGTTAACATACTTTGCCCTAATTTTTATAATTTTGCCAGAATTATTTTTTGAGACTTCTGATTGAAGGAATCAAATATAATCGTAGTCGAATAATGAGCACTATCTTAGCGCATCTTGTAACATGGAGTTTGCACGGAAGTTGTAAAGAAAACGATTCATAAAATCTGGAGGAGACGATATAAAAGGAAGAAGAAGATGAAAATGCACCGTTATTTCGAAGAAGGTAACGTCAAATTTGGGTGTGGCTTTATCTGCGGTACCAAGTTTCAATGAAAACAATTTCTCCGATTGGATAAAAGTTACAAAATTACTTTATACAATCTAATCCAACATGTTGGTATGGGTAGGTATGTTAGAACGTCCCCAAGAGCTTGAGACAAGCTCATGACAATAATACCTTGCAAAAAAACCTTAGACGTTACAGTTGGACAGATTTATGTCAAAATTTATTTTGACGAAATTCTGCAGGTGATTAACATCGCAGACTCACGAATTTATTCAAGAGTTTTTAACGGAAAGAATCTCACTTGTGTCAATAGTTTTATACCTGCAAAACAAATTCTAGACATCCGACGATTTTGTTGCAGTGGTGCAGCAGGATTATGTGTATACAAAACGTCTAACCTGGACAGAGTGTATGCAACACGACCTGACCGTGTTTAAAAATCTGAGCGTAATATCCACAAAATCGAAAAAAATCCATTGTTTATTCTTTTTACATCACAAATCTGATTTGGAATCATTCTCTTATTTTTTCAACATCTTCGGATGCAGTTTAAAAATGTGACGGCTTATACATAGGTAGTGATGACGAGAAGGTGTTACACAACGCAATAACAAGTGCATTTCCCAAACTGATGACATTCTATGCTGCAAGCATCTTAAAGAAAATTTACTGACGTATCTAAAAGACAAGGTAGGTGCGAACCAGCAACTTCGACAGGCAGTCAATAAAATCGTTCGGAGAGTCTTGGATTCGAGAGATGAAACCGAGTTTGTTTAATGTTGTGTGGATCAAGTTGGGATCTTAGAAGAATTGGTATATAGGCCGATGTGAATATTGCTGTGCTACGTTTTGTCGCTAATATATCATCTCTGCGTCGAATTTAATTTTTTGAATGGAAAATGTTTGAATCAAAGAAGGGCCATATAAATAAAGGAATTTGGCCCAAACATGGCCGTACTATGGCCTATGTTACATTTACTGTACTAAATCTACCTCTTCCAGCAATAAATATTGTGTCTCATGCCACTTCCCTAAGATGAGAGATAATTCATACACGTGCCAAAGATATTTTACGACTGGGTAAAGAAAAGAAAATGCCCATCAAAAATGTTTGCCACATATAAATTAACGACAAATTTTGACGCCTTCATCCTAAAACTTCAGTCAAATATTACAAAAAATGCTTAACATTTTACATTTCAACAACAATAATAGCACAGTATTTATATTATTCGATCACTTTTCAGATAATTAATTAAATTAATTTGTCAAAGTTTAAATGAATCTGACATTGAATTGTTGATCACTCACTCTTGTACAAAACGGTGATACGTTTTGAAACAAGCGAAGATGAAATTTAATCTGAAGAAGAAAGCGACGTGGAAGATATATAAATGAATCCTCATTCTACACCAGAGGGGATTCGTAATTTGAATTGGACAAGTAAAGATGTAAATACTTCAATGAAGGCACATCCTTTCACTGGTAACCCTAGAGCCAATGTTACAGTCGGGAATAAAGATTCTCTTCCAGAGATCTTTCAAATAGTTTTACGGACAAACTCGTGAAAAGAATCGTTAAAGAAACCATATGCAGATCAAATTATCTCAATGGAAAAAATGAAGCATTTTTCAAGAATGCGGAGCAACTGATCCAAATGAGCTTCGTACATTACTACCAATATATATTCTGCAAGGGAAATCTGGAAGCCGGAGTTAAAATTATATTATACAAAAAATTCAATTTTTGAAACCAATTGTTTAAGAATCATGTCACGTGGTTGACGTGTTCTTCTGAACGAGTGTTCTCATTTTGTCAACAACGAGGAGTTCAAAATCGAATGGCTCATTAAAATTCATAAACCGAAAATTCTCGGAACTATATATTCCAACGTCCAATCTGTCGGTTGATGAAGGTTTGCTACTTTGGAAAGGCCGATTGGGATTTGCCCAATACATCCCAATCAAAAAAGGAAAATACTGATAAAGATCTTATTCCTAGCAGAATCGGAAATGGGATATATATATGGAACATGAATATAAAAGCACTCCATGACAAGGGTTACACCATTTGTGTGAATAATTTTCATTCTAGACCACAGCTTTGCCTGGTACTAAACGAAAAGAAAATCAATATTTGTGGAACTTTTCTTTCTTTTCTTTCTCGCGAGATACGAAGAACATATGAAAATGATGGCCATGAAGAGGAAAAATAAAAGAGATTTATACGTTTTGAGCTCCTTCAACATTGGCGGAGACATGCAGCAGGCCTACATAGAAAACACCCTTAACCTTGGTACCAAGGACAGTTTTTGATTACAACAAATTCATGGGTGGCGTGGATAGGGAAGATCAAATTCTCGGATCCTATCCGACTGAAAGAAAAAGGCATAAAAGATGGTATATAAAAACATTCAAACATCTTTTTAATATGTGCCAATTCAATGCACAAGTTATACACAAACTATTTGGGAGTAAAAATGTCTCATTTACAATTCCGGATCAAACTAATATTAGAAATAATAGCTAAATACAAGAAAGAACCGACAGTGGCAGAAAAAAAAGACAAATTTATGATGCAAGAAAATCCATTCCGTCTAACAACACGTCATTTTCCATCAGGTATTCCACCAACTGAAAAGTCCAAACCATCAAGGAGATGCGTCATTTGCTCGAGAAATGGAATGAACAATAAAAGGTATATACAAATATATATACTCTCGCCGCTTAATTGGAATGGCGAAAAGGGAAAAATAGATTTGTCAATATATTTCTGTATTATCTGACTAACTATCAATACGGACGACGTTCTGAAAAATCGAATTTTTAATCCGCAAGTATTCCGGTTCTTATATAAAACAGTCGTCAAGCCTTCCAAGGTACATTTATAAGCAGAAGTTCATATGCTTCCAAAATGTACCCGGACCTTGAATAAGAAATGGTACATACTGATTTTAAGTATCATTGTAAATTCGTATTGCATTGTTTTTGGTGTTTTGAGCATATAACCGTTATATATATCTATACTCTTATCTTATTTCGATTTTGCAGTTACAAGATACGTTTTTGGATGACAAATTTGATGCAATAGAAAAAAAAAATACGTGAGAGAAAAACATACATTCACTAAACAAACTTCCATGTACACATATACATATAAATTTACATCACTAACACACACCAACAAGTGCATTCTAAAAGTCAAGTGTTATGAAAAACACTTGAACTTAAAAATAAAAACAAAAAGAGGATATTCCTTGAATATGCTATTATTGTATATGAGTACTCGAGGCAATAGAACCTCTATATATATTTTAAGCGTAAAATGAAATCACAAATGTGAAAAATAAGCGCTATATGACCAGAAAGGTCTACAATGAAGTGAAAATAAAATTTACTTTTAAACTATGAATGCACTGAATAGTACAAATCACAAATAATGATTTCAATTATTTTCTCACGTCAATCTAATTTAAATTTAAGATAAAAATAAATAATCATCCAATTTCATTTGTAACGTAATTTCCCCCATATTTATATCTATAATTAATAATATATATTCACCAATATGTTATTATTTTTTTTCTCTCTCTCAAATCATTACCCCTATTCTATCATTTTATGGTGGGTTAGGGGGACCTTTCATTCTCCAAACGACTGGGGGCCGAGTTAATGTAGAGGAGATCGATAATAATTAGGGTAATTTAGTATAATTGGGTTTACAAGGGCCGACATCATTCTTTCGTATCAGTTGTTATTGTTTTTAATTATAACGAGTCGCCGTGAAAGATTCTAGAGTCATTCCGTACGTATACCGGCCCTTTAAAGACATGTCAGACAATTAAAGATGACGATTTCTCTCTATTTCTATGTTAACCAAATGTCTGACTTATGGCGACGGTTAGCATTGTTTTCGTTCATTTCAATGCTTTCTTGTTAATGAGAGAGCGTTTCAATAACTTGCCGAGGTAAGAGAATATAATCATGATTCTATCTGAACAGAAGTCCGATCATTATAGCCTATGTCAGACAGGATTGAGAAACTAAGGAAGCGGAACTTGGGAGGCATAGAGAAACTAATATCTTTTGCATTTCATTTATATTACATCTATAGTGGAATCCTCACAACAGTTGGATTTCCTATAATATAAGGAGTGTGTCAAGTGTTTCACGCATCTACTTCAAATCTCATCGCTATTCCAGAACCAAATCTCCTATGATCTTAAATATGACAAAGTTCACGGTTACATTAGTTTTAAATCTTTTGTCGGATCAAGTATTCAATTACAATTGGATCGAAACAAAATCAAAATGGCAAAACAACTTTAAGTAACAACCAAGCCGATCCTCTGTATTGAATCCGACCTGTTGTCGATCATTTGAACAACGATTATACGATATCTTTTATCCGGGGAGAAAATTTTTTCTGGATGAAGGGACATGCCCATTCAAAGACTGGTTCAAATATCGCACTTACAACCCAAATAAACCAAACAAATGGGGAATAAAACTCTACGGAATATGCGAAGCCAATTCGGGCAATTGTTGCAAATTTACAATAGCAACAGGAACGAAACCCAAAGTAAGACTCACCACATCGTAATGGATTTGTTGGAACCATATCTCGAAACATATCACCATGTTTTTATGGATCAATCAACCTCACCAAAATTATACGATGCCTTATGGAACAAGCTAACCGTCGCAGTTGGCACCTGCATGGGAGAACAACTTATTGCTGTTCGACTTCACAAGTCGATATTTTTGCTAATGTAAATGTCAAATTGAGAAATTAACACTAGCTAGCTCGGAAATGCTATTTTTCTCTGATATATCGTTACTTGAGGGACTTCGCCTGCTGATATACGCCATTTAGCGTCAATATATTTGCTGTAAGTAGCTACTACCTCTTCCAGCAATAAATCTTGTCTGCGCCTCGTGTGGCATCTCTAAGATAAGAGATAATTCATAATGCGACAAAGATAATTAGATAATTTTATGACTAGGGTAAGAACGTGCCCATGAAAAAATGCTTGCCACATATGTAGCATTTTTTTTTATCAAAATTAATTAACGACGAATTTCGACGCATTCATCCTACCACTTCAGTTGAATATTACAAAAAAATGGCTAAAATTTTTAATTTCAACAAAATAATCACAGTATTTTCATTATTCAATCACTTTGCATTTGTTCAAGTTTAAATTGAATACAATTTTTTTAATGCACCTCGACATGACCTAATTACTTATTATCGATTTGAACATGTTTCGGTGCACATGCGGAGAAGCATGGCAAGTGACAGTCGGGTTGGGTGTACTGCAGTTAGATACCAAGTTTCAGTCTAGTGAGAATCTCTTACATAACTTTGACCTCTCTAATATTCGGAAAAACTCCATGCAGGTCAAGATTTCTTTTACACATACATACAACATGCACGGCGCTATTAAGACATTAATTTCTCTTAGGTTAGCGCTGTACTCTATTCACACGGCTTTGACAAACTTCAACACATCGCATATCCTGAATGACCTTATTTGAAGGCTTCAACCATTCTTTCATTTCATAATATGTTAAGAAGTATAGGTGTAAAAATGCATAATTTTCAATATCAATTTACATCACTATTAAACTTGACAAATATATTGAAAAGAACTTGTTATTTTGAATCATTTTCAATATTGAGATTGTTAAATGCATAAATACCGCTTGAAACATGTAGCTGCCAATTGTTCTTGATAGGAAGAGGATCTCGTTCTAAAAAAAATGACAAAGTATTGAAGTATAAAATGTTATAAATAAGAAGATCAAGATGACAATGGAGCAGTATACCTTGACATTAACCGAAGCTCTCTTCTCGTCTCACTGTGGAACGGACATGTTGATCCCGACAAGACCGTAAGATAGGAAAATATTTTAAATACATTTAACATTTCTAATATAATTATTCAGAAATATAAGGTTATTGAAATTAGATAATACCTGTAGTTACCCATGGAGATCATGAGCCTACCCCTGCATCGTTCATTAGTCCCAATGTAATCTTGCATGACTACTTTGATCAGCCTAGGTTTGTTAATGTTCTTAGCTTCTGACGTTGACCTTTAAGTAACAACGCACTTGTCAACAATCCTATGCTCAAAACATAATAAAAAAATATAGAACATGTCAGAATACAAGATGATGTAGACATAACGAAAATTGTTCTTCGTTCTCGTGTTGCAATCTAAATTTCCCGCTTTAATAATTATTACGTCACAGAACTGCGCTGACTATAAATTATTCTGTTAGGAAACAATGATTGTGCCCTATCACATTTTAACACAGCAAATGCAAACTTCTCTATCATTGATTCAACTTTCGCAACAACAGACATCCGTCACAACTGCCATACAACAACAACAGATGAGACTTTATCGAGCGACGACCACCTTATAACTAGAATTGCGCGCAATTATGACAGGCTGTCAATAGATAGAGATTCGAAGATTAGTACCGAGTATGGAACTGCGCTGAAAAGTTTATTAAAATTTCATCGTCCAGACTTGAACATATCTTATGAAAGATATACGATTCATAGATTGTACGACATACTTATGAATATTGAAGGATATAGTCGTTGAAATTTGAAAATTGTACTTTCATTTGTAGCCTAATTCTGCACTCCAGCGCCATATTCGAGATTTTTGAAACGATTGGTGAGCTGAGTAAATGTCAAATTTCAGCGTCCAGCTTTGAAATTTAAAATTCAACCCCCCATTTTTGGCCCAAAAAAGCTCTCGCAGTTTTTCAAACTGACAGCCTAATAATAATAATAATATAGAAAAAAGACGAAATCAATATGCTTTCAGTCTTTAATACTGCCAACCTAATAAAGCCTGATCTGCCTTTGTGGTTTGCTATGAACGGAAAAGTCACAATTTTGGTCACAGAGATCGGGTTGGAATAAGCTTGGAAAGTGTACAACCATACTTGCATAACTTTATAGTTTATCATTTCCTTATGTTTTTGATGACTATGTCCGATTGCGAGAGTAATTCTGTGACTTTTTCAGCATTATCTGCAGGAACCAAAAAGGGGGAATGGGAGAGGATTGAAGGCCAGAATTTAATTGTAATAATTTTTTACGCTTATCTCCAATTCGCAATCATCTCTAGAGATTTATAGCTCAAATATTCTGTTTTATTATTTAGATACTCCCCAGTCTTCTCTCCGCATCCACATCAAATCGAGCTATTTCTCCATTACATCGGGAACTTCAGCGCTTGAATGAGTTGTTACTTGTAAAGAAAGTATACTATGTTAGTTTTGACTAGAATTATATCTAATGATGAACCAACCATTCGCAAAAGTATTTTAGTTTAAAACTGTACGGAGATGAGACGAATCCCGTACGTTTGGCCAATAGTCGCAGAATGGGACTTTGGCCAATAGTCGCAGAATTGGACATTTGGCCAACAATTTTTTTCGAAAATCCGTACATTTGGCCAATAGTCGCATTTAGCCAACTTATTTTTTTTGATTTTTTTTCTCGAAAAATTATACCCGGTGTGGTCGTGACAGTCCCGGATTGCGGGAAAAGATTCATTAGCGAATTTCTGTTGGGGAGCGTATTTAATATATTTCTATCATATTTTAAAATGACAAAAATTATGCAGCTTCTTATGAAATTCCCATTGTTGTTTTTTTTTCGGTGAAAAGGTAGATTTTAAAGATGAATTTGTAGTTTTCAAGAGCAAAGCTAAAAATTGTGCACATTTTTAGTTATATATTATCAATATTAGCGAAAAATTTTGGCGCGCACTTTCTTTTGTCACATATAACCATACATTAAACTCAAAATCCCTGCTAAACCACACGATAAACGTAATAACACAATTTTTAAACAAATGAATGTTAGAGATGTAAACAACCAGTATTATTTTTTTGTGGCAGTATTAAGGCTTAAGGAAAGTTAGATTATGAAAGCACTTCATTTTACTCGAACCGGTACCTGTAATACATATTGAAAACTGTCCCGGTTTGAGACCTGGAAATTATGGTAAGACTTCTTATAAGTTATAGATTGGTTAACAATAGAAAAAATAAAACATACATATTACGTGGCATGCTTCATTGTCAGCCAATAAAATATGATCACTGAAATGACAACTTCTTTTCTCCATGTGATTTATGGTCCACATGAATAGGTTATATCCGTTTTGAAGTAGTTTTTGCAGAAACACATGTAATCATCAATTTTATTGTGAATTGTGCTTAACAGATGTTGGAAAAAGTCAGCATGTGTTGAAACCCATCTAAAATAGAATTAAAATCCCCCCGCCTACATTTTCATGTATAAAAATGTAAATGAAATTGTAATAAAATGTTATTTTATTCATTCTTCAACCAATCTTACACAAACATTGGAATTTTAGAAATCGTCTTAAAACATATGTAATCCATAAAGTTTATCATTTCATGTCTAGTTTTACGATTGCAAAGTAAACGAAACAGACTATAACATATGTCGAATAATGTTACGAGCACAAGTACATACCACATCCATTATTGACTATTGCAATAGTAATAACATTGTTCTAATGATTTATGTGGTTTAGATATGATATGGTAATGAGAATTGGAAGCACATTTGGATGTGTCGATCTTTTGAGACAACTGAACGTTCCCGGGACAGGGAGAAAAACACGTTTCAGGACAAGGGCGGGATCCAGGCCGAGCCGGATTAACAAAAGTTGTAAACGGCTCGGGTTGCAATTTCGGCGGCCCAGCACAGAATGCTTGCAAGCAAAATTTAGTGTAAAAGAGATTAAAGTTTATATTAATTCTCCAATTTAATTACTTTTAATCGTAAATATTAGGTTTTTCAAAATTACACTAAAAAATTCATGACGTCATTTCATTTATTTGCTGCATTTATTTGCACCATTCCAATCTGCCACTGGATTTAAGATCAAATCATATTGGGGTGAATTCTAGGTGTAAAACAATTTTATCTCAACTGAGTTCACAATACGATACAATGCAATATAATAACTAACAAGACACTAAACGTACAACAATTATGGGCAAAAATAATTACTTAATCTTGGCAATATTAACTATTACGGAACCAACTTCGACTATTGCTGTTGTTGTTGTTTCAGGAGGGTTGAGACCTTCAACTACTAAGGTCACTGACGCTATGTAGTGCGTGAAAGTTCGTGAAACAGTGCCATTTGGCACCTTTCTCAAGATTCACGCGCTACGTTAAGAGATCCCAACGTTTTGTCATGTTAGTGACTAGATAATAATAATAATATATCAATCCAAAACCCGATCGGTCATGCGTGACAGAGTCATAGAAAGACGCTGCAGCAATCTGCCTTTCACCCTGAAAAAAAAATCGTGTCATTTTCGCTTAAAAATACGTATTTTTTAATTTAAATAAAAGAAGTCATATTTAACTTCGGGGGATTCACCGGAAAGCCGTATCGAGCTATTTATGAATGACGCATGGGTGCGACCATGCCGGCTTGCGATGCGAGCATACTGAATTTTGATAGCGGAGGAAAGCCGTGACCATGGTCACGTGAAATCGCTCTGCACCGGCGAGGCGTAAGTACAGCGTCCCCAGTCACATCAAGGCTCGAGGGTGAATACGGCATATTGACGTGATTTACGTATAAGTGCTGCACGTGAATTACCTGTTGTATTGAATAAATCTGTGAAGATGAAGCCAAGATTCGAACCAGGACCTCTAGGTGAGCATAGATGACCAGCCGACGGCTTTACCCGTTCGGCCACCGGACAGCCAATCTTTCAAGACCCTATATTACAATATTCCGCCTTTGACGAAGAGAGATGGAGAAGGATGAGTAGAGAAAAGGGCAGAACGAAGGAACTTAAAAATTTTTGTGAAAGAGAAAGCGGGATAAACAGAGTTCATATAATTTTTATTATGTATATTATGTATATTTATTATGAACGATACATATATATATATATATACTGCTTTCGGCCAATTCATGACAACTTGTTCCGAGGTTAGTATTGTTGGTTACAGAGGAGGTACCAGCTCCCGAACGTTAAACGACATGCTTAATTGGTGTAATCAAAGTTTTTACATTATTTTGATAAAAATGCTAAATACTTTGCCCGCCATATGAGATTATACTTTAAAATTTAATATAATAGATAAGGAATTTGTTGAAATACACAGATGGTAACCACCTTTCCGTCGGGAGAGGAGTCAGAAGCTATTGCTCTACTCCGTCTTCCCCAATTTCGG